>CM042246.1:25689017-25991517 GCA_023566225.1 Romanogobio albipinnatus | reverse complement strand
CACATCATTACGATAACTATCTCGTGATAGATAGTGATGATACACTCAAAAAAAAGTGTGCAGGTTATTTTTTCAACCCAAACGCTTGGTTTAGCCTGGTTTAGGTAGTTTCTTCTTAGGTAGTTTTTGTGTTACCCAACTCCTGGGTCAGATGCAACAAACCAGCTGTTGAGTTACTTCGCTCTGGCTTTTTGCATCCTCTTCAAGATCCTCTTAATGATATTGGAATAAAGAGGTCTATTTCTGTTTTGTTTTTTTTAAACGTTCCTGGCTTTACAAACCGTAAAAAAAAGATTGTTCTGGGAACATTATAATAATGTTAGAATAACATTAAACAAACCAAAAACTAATGTTCTATTTCCGTTAAGAAAACTTTCCTGACCAACCAATAAAAAAAAAGCTTAAAAAAAGATTGTTCTGGGAAAATTCTGAGAACCAAAAATTGTGAGCTGGGATATCACACAATCAAGGGTGCTGTTGGTCTGAATATTAGCACAACTCATAATATGAATGGCACTACAGATGCAAGTGTGATATTTATTTTAATACAGCAGTTCCATAAACAATAAGTTATTATTAAGTAATTCATATTTTAGGCACAATACTGCCAGTTACTTTCTGTATTTTTGCTCTGGCAAGGAAAAATACTTCCGAATACAGTTAAATCAGTGTTTGAATGAACTGGTGACAAATATTCAATGTGTTTTTGAATGAATTGGTTGAAAGAATGATTCATTGACTCATAAAGACAGTCAACAGTAAAATGTTGCTCTGCTATACCTTATACCACAGCACATTCTTTCATTTGATAAACTGCTCTTTACAGTATCTTAAATGACACTTTATGACCTTGAGTGCTGAAAGCATCGCCATGGGAACAGTTGGCAAGAAATATTTGATAGGAATAGAAAGCCCAATTCAATAAGACTCGCTTCTCACAGCATATACAAAGATAGTCAGCTTTTACATAATCCAGTTGTTCTAAAGTCAAAGCTATTTTAAGGTAGACAAATTGCACTTTGTCCAAAAAAGAAAAAAAGTTGAGTGGCCCAAAGTTTTCAGGGATATCAGAGATGTCAATTGGGGAGTGTGTGTGTATGTGAAAGTAAACACTTGCTGGCAGAAGCTACGGGAATTCTGCGTCTCTGATTACCACTGACATTTATCCTCTCCAGAACTCTCTAGAAGCAACCACCACCTAACACCTGAATTTTCAGCACCCGTTACTCGAGGCTTAATGTTTTTGTGGAAATCGTGATACGAAGTTGTTAATGCTGTTAATTATGCTAAAAATGTTTGGCTACACTAGGCGTTGTGGAGGAATGACATTACATATGTAATATAGATAGGCAAGGATCCCTGAGGGGAAAATGAATGATGCATTATGATGACATCACAGACAGCAGCTACTCTTTAGTCTGCCTCAGTCAAGCGGTCGATGGGGAACAATAAAATAAATTCTTTAATAAATTACAAGACCACATTTATTTGGCAGAGTGCCTGAAGGGTCAAGCAGACTCCAGGGAGAAGGTTATGTTTTTATTACTAGCGTGGTCAAGAGAGAAAACATGTAAATATCTGCCCTAGGTCTGTCATTGAATATATGTGACCCGTGCTGTCAAAATGAGTCACATTGAGCAAATTTGCAAACATTAGTTATTGTTATTTCACAAAAACCTTCAAAATGATGCATGATTTGTTGGAATCATACATATAATGACCGAGCTACACCTGTTTGAAGTTAATAGAGTCAGCAAACTCAGCTTTGAGTTAAAGCTTTCTGAAGATTCCCAAAAAAAATCACCTAGCAACCATACCTTAGAATCCCTGGCAAAAACAAAAATTGGTCAAAATCAAATATCTATATGAAAAATATGTATTTTAACTTCTTAACTTAACTTAACAGACAGCCTATATATTATTTTTTGTGAAATTTTGTGAATTTTTTGTGAAAACCTAAAAAACTTTTTTTTGCCATGCGCATACCAACTCATTTTGCCAGCACGGGTCACATATAGCAACAATTGGCAATGGCAGGATTCAGAGTAAAATAACCTAAGATGATCACATAACGATCACATAAGCACAGATTTTCAGAGTGATGACAGCTCAGTTAATCGCATATTTTTAGGGTTGAAATGAAAGATAGGAGATAGCCCATAGCAAATGCTTAATGAGCACATTTAAGTCCTGTTTAATGAAGCCTGTTATTCTACAGTTTATAAGACATTAAAACAGCATCTTAGCTACAGTAGTTATTCTATGATCACTGGTGTGACGACATTTAACCCACTGCACCTCAGAGGTCTGCTTCCCTAGATGTAACCCATTGATCCTAAATCAAAAGGCTTTGGTGGACATTATTACAGCCACCCGCCCCCCCTGCCCCCAGCCCCCACCCCCACCGCCCCTCTCTGTGAAGACACATTTCAGACTTTAACAAAGTAATAACTAGCTGTGTTGGGAGAAAACTGAATAAAGAGAAAAGCACATACAGTATCTCATCTTTCATGCAGCCGCCCCCGCGACTCACTGGGACTGGGGAAATTCTTCATTCTTCTCTTGATGCTCCATACACAAAAGGGAAGGGATATTATTGCTGGAACACTGATGCTAATGGCTTACCTACCTTCTTCTCAAAACAAAACCCTGAACTCTGAATCAAATGTCAATGCAAAGAACACATGTTGCATTCACATAAATCACTAATGGCTCTTAGTGATTTAGTGATCACTAATGGTGTTTAATTTCTGCACTACTAACACAAAACAGATCTGCAAAAGAAAACAATAATGATGTTTGGATTGTGAACGAATCATTCGTTTGAACCAAATTGGACTGAATCGTCTGCACAGCTTGATTCAGCAATGACACACAATTTTACTCAAACAAAAATCACGACGTGCCTGACAGGCACTCAGACTCAAAATGTGCCAATATCCCTGCATACAGAGTATGATCCTAGGGTGCCACTTTTTGACAACACTTCTTTGAAAACTTGAATGAGGGGGCGAAATGTTTCTTCATGGTTTCTAACGACTTTCTACATTTAAAACATCTGCTTTGTATAAAGTATGGATTATATTTTGAAAAGCTATGTGTTTGGCTGTACACATACACTAACCTTTTACATCAAAACTGAATTATATATTTTTCAGAGAATCTACTAAATTGCATAGAGGAGAAGATCGGTTGCTACTTCAGTTTCATCAGACTTTAATTACATTCGAATGCTCAGCCAAGTGCCCATGACACCATGGTACTGATATACCTACTACACAAAATAAATACAATATAGCTAGATCTAAAGATCTAAATAATTTATACTATTATAGTATATGTCCTCAGAACAGGGCACTCATCAAACGTGAAGTTTGAGGCAGATTGGATATTGTATGCTTGAGTTACAACAACTTCCTGTTTCAAGATGGCATGCTTTATCACTCAGCTAAGTATGTTTTAGAATGTGTCTACACTCTAAAAACAAAAGGTTCTATAGACCCTTTTACTGTTTGTACACAATGATGACGTAGCAACGTATGCGCGCGCATTTTGGCAACAAACTATGGCGAGAATCAGCAGCTTGTCAAGCTACGCGAGCGGATTAAGCAACACAGACAGAGAAAGTTATTTTAAAAAGTTGATTTTATCAAATGGTGTTCGGCTACCAGATCCGTGTACTATAGTGGAGTGGATAGAAGACGTCAGCAGATGGCCAAATATACAGTGGCCGGATATATATATACGTATTTAGTTGAGAAACCGAACGTGTACACCCGAGAGAAATCACGAGCATATAAATCACTGGATGCTTATGAATACGGTGTCTGTGGGCATGTACAGAACGTCAAATACCATGACATAGACTCAGAGTTTTGTGTGTTAAAATCAGAAATTCTCCCTAGTCAAAGACAAGGACACAATATATATATATATATATATATATAGGCCCCAAATATTATCTTTGTGGGATTAAACAAGAATTCACACACGCATTTACACACTCAAATAAAATCACAGACGCAGACGTCACGGCATAAGACAGACGCAAATCCAGTGCTGCCAAGTCCTCGGTTTTCCCTCGGTATTGGGCTTCTTCATCACTGTTGCCGCGGGCTGTTTTTCATGTCCGCGGGTTTAAGCGACCCAAATTATATGATATTTAGCCCCGGGAATGCGAATTTTAGTAGGCAACCATGCCAAAAAAACACATATTTAACCCCCCCCAATTGCGATTTTTACTGGAGATGCCCCCCTGAAACTGGGCATGTTTTGGGCTAGTTTTGAGTAGCAATTGGGCGGGTTTTGTTGTGAAAACCTGGCAACCCTGAATGTCACGTTCATTGAGAGGAATGAGTGAAGAGAAAGTCAATTGTGTATGGCGTTCCGAAGGGTTCTTTAATATGACTTTGCAACATGCACTCGTCTCAATAAACGTGTCGTCTGGGTCTGCCGAAAGTCATATTAAAGAACCCTTCGGAACACCATAATAATCAACCAACGAGAGAACTACGTCCTCACAGCATAACGCGAGCATTTTTTATTATGTCTGAAACGGCCGTGATCCTGTCAGAATCCTATAAAACTTAAGCCCATTGGTGGAATATCGATTAGTGCAACCGAAAACGCAACAGCCAGACATTTTGATGCTGGGAAACCGCTTTGATAAACTTTCGGAGTTGCTAACACGTTAGAACCACTGGGGAACAACACCACTTCCGTTGCCAAAATGCGCGCGCAACTATTTGATCACGTGGGCTGTAAAAGGGTCTATATGGCACCAAAAATGGTTCTTGGCTCGTAATCATAGGGGAACCTTTTTAAGTGCTATATAGCACCAATTTTGGTTCTTCAGCGGTTCTTCAGCGGTTCTTTGACTAAGGTGCTATATAGCACCGCTAACTATGGTGCTATATAGCACCGCTACCATATACAGAACATGTTAAGATATGGTGCTATATAGCACCAAAAGTGGTTCCTCTATGATTACGACGAAGAACCATTTTTGGTGCCATATAGAACCTTTTTTTTTTTAGAGTGTAGCATGTTTAGTACTCAATTGCATATTTTAGTATGTTGCTAGTAGTACATCAGAGTGTTAAACAGGTCACTTCCTGTTGCCCGCAGGTGGTGCTATGACTAACTGAATACTGGCATATAGATGTCTTCAGGCCAGGACTCTAATAAAACATGTGAAGTTTGGGGCAGATCGGACATTGTATGCCCAAGTAACAACAACCAGCCTTCCTTTGCGTGTGCAAAGTTTCATGAGTTTTCAAGCATGTTTAGGCCCTCAAAAATGCAATTCATTTCGGAGAAGAATAATAATAGACTGAGCAATTACAATAGGGTCCTCACAACATCGGTGCTCGGGCCCTCTGGACTTTCTGTAAAGCTGCTTTGAAACAATGTGTACTTTGAAAAGCGCCATACAAATACATTTGACTTGACTTTACTTGACTTTTGGGCTTCTCAAACAACCAAGCAACAGGGCCAAATACTTCAATCTGCTTTAGATAAACAACTGTATATTATAGACCTCACATTTTACTAGTTTAACTCCGGTCTCCCATCAAGCAACAAGCCAGTCAAAACAACTGTGAACGTTGGGCTGGCAAACACTTGGTCATTAATCAAACCCCCCATCACCCACCCCCCAGCTGCTGTCCTGAGTGATACACACAGCTGGTCTCTTAGTTTTGGGCAGATCTGATGAGCGAGAAAGGATGAAAACGGCAAGTTCTTTTCATTTGACGACGGCCTCTGGCGCAGCGGGAGCATGGAAGCATTAAATTGTTTTTCAGTCGGTTGTTTCCCTGCCTCTCCCTCCAGATGTATGTCAAGGTTTTACATCACTACCCTTATTAATGTCAGCGCTCTGAACCTGAGGTCACCTGAGGAGGACACTTACTCTGTGAGAGCAGTGGAGGTTACTGTGCATGCCAAACATGGCCTAATGGGATTTCAGCTCACTGAGCTGATTTCTGTAAAAGAAAATGCTTTAGCTAGGAATTGAATGCATGGCAATTGACTAATGCAGTTATGCAATGAGATCATGACAAGGAATACACAATTTATTCATGTCTGTATCATATCAATGTGATTTCAATTCCTGATGAACGGTCAATCACTTCAAACAACTATTTATTAGATGAACAGATTATATACTGAAATTCTCTGGAATTAGTTATGATCCCTGATTATAATTAAAAACTCTTACAAAGTTATTTGAAAATATAGTTACAGTTAAATTATATAAAAAAACATCCACTATATTGCCATAAGTTTTGGGACGCCTGCCTTTGGATCAACATGACATCCCTTCTTAATCCGTATGGTTTCATATGAAGTTGTCCCACCCTTTGCAGCTATAACAACTTCAATTCCTCTGGGAAGGATTTCCACAAGGCTTAGGAGTGTGTTTGTGGGAATTTTTAACCATTCTTCTAGAAGCGCATTTGTGAGGTCACGCACTGATGTTGGACGAGAAGGCCTGGCTCACAGTCTCCGCTCTAATTAATCTCAAAGGTGTTCTATTGGGTTGAGGTCAGGACTCTGTGCAGGCAAGTCAAGTTCCTCCACACCAAACTCGCTCATCCATGCTTTTATGGACCTTGCTTTGAGCACTGGTGTGCAGTCATGTTGGAACAGGAAAGGGCCATCCCCAAACTGTTCCCATAAAGTTCGGAGCATGAAATTGTCCAAAATGTCTTGGTATGCTGTGAACAATGCAAATGCATTGTCATTTTCCTTTCAAACATCAGTGTATAAAGCAATTAAAGGATTACTTCAGCGATTAGCATTAAGTTTTGTATCACTAGAAACCCGGTAGTATATTAGAATTATTGTACTTTCCCCCCTCATGTCCCCCTGAGACGAGAGAATTATGCATTTTATTTCTGGAAAAAATCCTCAGATGACACAAATATCGTCATTTTGCGTCATCTGAGGATTTTTTGGTCAGAGGCTAAAGACTACAGCCAGTAACAGGAGCTAGTTCTGCACGTTTTCAAACCGCCCACAGGGGAGGGCTCCCACTCACAGAATGTAAGACACAGACGGCTGCTCGGCTCGCGCCATGAATGACTGGCACGCTTACCTCAGCTCTGCTCAGCTCTTCGCTCTCGTGATGAATGAAATCTGACTCCTGCTGCGTTAGTGCCGTAACTTTCGTTCGGCTCACTCACACTTTAATGAAAAGACACGTTCTGTTTTTAATTGTAGTGTTTGTTCTCTAACTTAACTTAATGATTTTATTACAATGCAAATCAAAACGACAGTGGGGGCGGTGTCATGGTGGGCAAATGATAACCAGTGGACGTGGCTTTGGGAGTGGCCTCGTTGAGCGGCAAAGCAAGTGCATTCTGGGAGTTGTTGTCTTTCATCCACATGAGACAAAAATAAATGTTCTGTCTTTTCTCAGTCTAGAAGGCACCAATTTCTAAAATAATTTCACATTTCTACTACATAAATGACCCAGTTTAAATACACATTCATCTTCCCAGCGCTGAAATACCCCTTTAAATGTGCTATTTAATTGAAACACAAGCAATTGCAATCGAATGTAAGATAAGTACATTTCAGTATTAGGAACTATAAAACAGTAAAACTGTAACTGTAAAACAGAACAGAAGTACATAAAAAAATAATTCAACACAGTTATATTCTATCTGGTATAAAACTTCTGTGCATATTAAAAGCTTTTTATTAATTATTAATGATTTTTATTTTTATGATATAATATATATATATATATATATATATATATATATATATATATATATATATATATATATATATATATATATATATATAGTATACTGTAGTATAATTTTTATAAAAAATAGTATAAAATATTAATAAAAAATAATTAAATCAATAAATAAACAATATTGTTCGAAAGAATCAAATAATTTTATTCAGCAAGGATACATTAAATATATCAAAAGTGACAGTAAAAACTTAAATTGTTACAACAACAAAAACATCTAATGAATGCTGTTCATTAAAAAAGATCACTGTTTGATCAAATAAATGCTGCCTCGGTGAGATTTCTTTCAACAACAAAAAAAGAAATCTCATACCAAACAAAACTTTTGAATGGTAGTCTATATATATTTTTTGAGTCATGTTGAGTAGCACCAATATACCATCAGTAAGAACCACTGATGAAAAACACTCTACGCTAGCCCTTATAGAGCACATGTGATATTTTGCTCGTACTGTCTATTGGTAGCATGTGTATCTTCTGTGGCTGTGTAGTCTTGAGTCAGCACTGATCAGTAGCCAAAGGCCAGGCAGACAGGCCCTTAAAAAGAGCGATGGGAGGATGAGAGCTGAGGTTGTGCGGCTTCAGCGAGCACATCACTTCAGCAGCAGGCTATAAGGCACCTCAGCTGTCAGCCAGCAACAACCCAACCACTGCAGAAAGCAGGAACAGGCGGTGAGTGGAAACGGCAACCATCTCAATAGCTATCAGCACTCTTTAAAAGCTGTTGCCTCCTCATTTCTTCCGTAACTCTCATGCCTAGAACTCTGACCTTTATGCATGTGCATCTGTTACTATGCTTAAGACCTTTTGACCCAACACTCATAGCGATCACAACTGTTTAGTGCCCAATTTAATGTTCACACTTTAACTCATTTCACATACTGACCTACCCAGCCTAAGGTCACATAACTTCAACAAGGCTTCAGTGTGTAACCTTAATCATAACAGCTTGTAGTTTTCACATGCAATGCAGTCGTTGAAGTTTTAGCATGCATTTGCATTTATGCATTTATGCATTTAGCAGACGCTTTTATCCAAAGCGACTTACAACTTGCGGGTACACAAAGTGATTGGTCATGAAGAGTCGAGTAAGCGCAACAAGTGCCTGAAATACTGAGACCGTGTACATTGCTCAGTGTAGCACAGGCTAGAGTAGGGAGGGAAAAAGGAGGAGAAAGAGGAAAGGAACGTTTTTTTTTTTTTTTTTTTTTTTTTACGGTTTAGGTTAAGTAGTCACGGAAGAGCTGAGTTTTTAGTTGACTTTTGAATGATGTCAATGATTCTGTGTTTTGGACGGCGTTGGGAAGATCGTTCCACCAGCTGGGAGCGTTGAATGAAAATGTTCTTGAAAGGGATTTTTTGCCTCTCTGTGATGGTACCACAAGCCGCCGCACGTTAGCAGACACAAATGGAATGACAATTACATCTGTCCTTGATCTTTTTGCGACGTGCTGAAGATATACCAGAGAAATGATAAATGCAAATTGCTGGGCACGGAAAAAGAAAACCTATTGAAATGAAGATGCCAGTGAGTGGTATATCTCTGCAGATGACACGCAGCTTTAACAGTTGTCATCCACTGCAGGAAGCTGTGTCTTTGATTTACAGGCAGACATGTTTAATGCATCTACAATGGTGGATGTGTGTTCTTTACAAGAACTTCATTTTAGGCAGTTCTCTGCTTTCCTACTGCACTTCACTAAAAAAAACTTGTATGTTATGGCTGATATGACCAAATAAGCATATTAGAATGATTTCTGAAGGATCATGTGACACTAAAAATTCAGCTTTGCCATCACAGGAATAGATTACATTAAAATTCAGTTTTCCCATCACAGGAATAGATTACATTTTAATATACATTATATATATATTGAAATAGGAAACAGTCATTTTCAATTGTAATATTATTTCTCAATATTACTGCTTTACTATATATTTTTCTGTAACACTTTACATTAAGGTTCATTAGTTAAAGGTCCCGTTTTTCGTGTTTTTTTGAAGCTTTAATTGTACAGTGTGCAATATAACGTGTTCATGTTTCGCGTGTAAAAAACACGCCTCCTAACGGGGAGATGTATGCGCTCAATGATCTCTACAGCATCCCTGGGAAAGCCAAACAAAGGTGATTTGACTCCGGGATGGAAATAACAGCGTCTCGACGACATGGCGACAAACACACTCAAACGCACTTCCTCTTCTTCACGCAACACTTCCTCTTCTCCACGTGGGAGAGCAACAAGACCACGCCCCCTTTTTCGCGTATTCTTCTGGGCGGAGGTTAGTCTGTTCTACTGTTCTACTGACGTAATTAAAGCAGGCTGTACCAGGATGTAGTCCAAGCCGGCCGTTCGCTGTAGGCTTTGAAAGGGAACTTCTGTTAAATAAAATATCTTGCTTGGCATTGAACTTTGAGCTTTATAATTTTACAGGTATTATTTATGCTCTAACAGCAACATTACACACTAACTAAAGTTTGAACAATGGGATCACGAAAAACGGGACCTTTAACATTAGTTACCTACATTAGTTCAAATTAACTAATAATTAACTGCACTTATAAAGCATTTTTTATCTTTGTTAATGTTAATTTCAACATTTACTAATGCATTATTAAAATCTTGTTAACATTAGTTAATGCACTGTGAACTAACATGAACAAACCATGAACAGCTGGATTTTTATGAACTAACATTAACAAAGATTAACTAATGCTGAACAGAGGTGTTGCTCATGGTTAGTTCATGTTAACTAATGCATTAACTAATGTTCACTAATACAACCTTACTGTAAAGTGTTACCTATTTTTATTTAAAAATGCAGCCCTGCTAAGAATAAGATATATGAAAAAATATCTTACAGACCGCAAACTTTTAAACAGCACTTTTGAGACCTGGCATATAAAAGATCATACTGCATTGGTAAAAGTATGATAAACCTTACTCTGGTCCAAAACCTAGCAAAATTGCTGCCTACATAGGCAGCATCCTAAACATCATGGAACTTCACAAGTAACCAATTTGGTGCACTCTATTTAGGCAGCATGTCACATACTATAAATAACACTCTGCACTGGAGATTCAAATCTGATTTCAATACAGTTTGGTACATAAACTGGGTAAAACTGTACACTTTTTTAAATAACACTAATTCAGTCAGGACCACTTCATTCAAAAATACCATAGACAAACTTTGAAGTGTTTTGGCATATTTTGTTTAGGTTACATTTGGAGATATGGCTCTGCTCTAAATTCCACATCCTTTTCATGAGCTCCATGAAAAGCCAAGACTGGGAACAGCAGCAGCTTCTGGGGACAACCTCCCATTTTTAGATTGGGAGAGCAAAGTAAATCCCCCCATTGAGAACAGAGCATGCATCAATGACAACATAATGACATTGATTAAGTTTAAGGAGGAGCTGTGGAGGAGGCAGGTTACAAACCAGTGTGCAGTGACAGCAGTCAAGCAGGCATACTGAACTTAAGCCGCACTTAAGTAAGAGTTGCCAATTGAGTGCATAGGAATCAGATAATTTGATATGGGCAGGGTTTGAATTTTTTCCAATCAGCTGATAGCAGGGCTTGACTACGTCGCCTGCCTGAACTAACGCAGAATGCTTGATTTTATACTTTTTAGTAACTTGTACTATATATAGTAATACACGCTTATTTATAACATTTGAAATCTTAGGAGGCAGAATGGCGGGAATCCACTACAAGAAAATTTTGCCCAGACTTACAGTCTGAAGAGTCAACGTTAGTTGTCGAACGTCTGCAGTCAGCAGATTTTGGGCCGTCTTACGAGATTTCCTGCAAAATCGGTCGTGTATAATGAAAACAGATTTTTTTAGCTTCAGGCTTTGATTCCATCCAGTCAGAGGACATCAAACATGCTTGGTATTTTTAGACGATGTCATGCATCTAGCAACGAGTTGTCTGTTCTGCGTGTGTTTGTTGTTTGAAACAATTTTAAAGTCTGGTAGTGTGTGATTTGTTTAGTATATGATGCCCAGTTTTTCCTCTGAAATAATCTACAAAGTCAGCATACTGTTCAGATGTTATAAGTTATTTAGTGTATTCCATCCTTAGGTTTTCGAGGAGTTTTCAAGTTAGGTACATGCTTTCGACACTTTAAAATGCAGCCTGTTTAGGCAGCTCACTAGGTTTAGCAAAAGAGTATCATTCTGAATTAGCATCAGTGCTTGTCAGAGAGCTTATCCTCACAGTCCAGCATGAGGACAAATAGTGATGTAACATGCAGACAGAACGCTTAGAGGATATGCAAACCTCATGTCTTGTTTCTCTTTTTAACATTATTCAAATTTAGCTCTCTGTCAGCTTCCAGATTTAGACTGCAGCTCATAAATAATTCAGCATTAAGATTACAGGTGCGATTAAACAAGCTCATCTGCATTAAAGTCACAGTGATTTGCGCTGACTGCAAGCGGCTCTGATCAGTACCACTGACCACTGAATATCTGTAAGTAAAGATCAGACATAACTCAATAATTGGTCATTTACAATGTGCTTCAGCGTAAACTAAAATAGCATGCTTTTCAACACAAATGTTTAAACAATGGTCATACATACAACATACTAGATAGTCCAAGAATAACTTCAGACAGGATTTAGAAGTATTATAGTTACAAATATGAACAATCTACATGGTATCAGAATGCTAATCCCTATCCTCAAGAAAGTATGCTATCGGTTTGATTTACTCTAGCAATATAAATAACGTCTCGGTTACGTATGGTAACCCTCGTTCCCTGAAGGAGGGAACGGAGACGTACGTTGGTTGTACCGACGAATTGGAGAGCCTCCTCAGTGAGGCGCGCTGTCATGGTGACCGAGACGATCTCCATCTCGAGAAAAAAGATCCTCTGTATGGGACAGAGTTTGCTCTTCTCCCAGTTGACCCGAAGACCCAACTGGTTGAGGTGCTGGAGCACCATGTCCCTGTGTTCGCACAACTGATCCTGTGACTGGGCAAGGATCAGCCAGTCGTTGAGATAGTTGAGAAGGCGAACACCACGGTCTCTCATGGGAGCAATGGTCATCTCCGTGACTTTCGTGAAGACACGGGGCGACAGGGACAGCCCGAAGGGCAGGACTTTGTACTGATATGCTTGTCCGTCGAATGCAAAGCATAGAAACGGTCTGTGTCGAGGGAGAATCAAGACATGAAAGTACGTGTCCTTCAGGTCGATCGCTGCAAACCAATCTTGGGGACGGATGCACCTGAAAATGAGCTTCTGCGTTAACTTTCTGAACGGCATCCTGTGGAGGGGGCGGTTCAAGTATCGCAGATCCAAGATCGGTCGTAACCCGCCGCCTTTCTTGGGTACAATGAAGTACGGGCTGTAGAACCCGGCCTTCATATCGGCTGGAGGGACCGGCTCTATCGCGTCCTTCACGAGTAGGACAGCGATCGCCGCCTGAAGCACAGGGGTGTTCTCCCTCATTACAGAAGTGAAGTGAACGCCCCTGAACTTGGGGGGACGCTGGGCGAACTGAATCGCATAGCCGAGTCTGATGGTACAGATGAGCCAACGAGATGGGCTGGGGAGCGCTAGCCAGGCTCCCAGAGACCGTGCAAGTGGGATCAACGGCACAGGGACCCGTGGACGACATGGGAGTGGTCCATGGAGGGGTCTGGGTGTGTGACACACAAACCTGCGTCCGCTGAGGGGGCGGGCGAGTGTGAGGAGGCACATTGTGTGCGTCTCGACAGCCAGCGCCCCCTGCTGGCGAAGGGAGAGGCGTCCGAGGGGAATGAGGTATGGTAGCATCACCCGGGTGGAGGCTGCTCCTGGGCTGGGGAGGGGCCGGCGGCAGGCGGACGTCCTCGGCGACGGGCAAACGGAGGTGCTGCGGCAGGCGGCGGGGTGGAGGCAGCAGCGGACCGCCGGGGCAGGATGTGTTTGATGGCCTCCGTCTGCTTCTGGGCGGCCGAGAACTGCTGGGCAAAGTTGGAGGCGGTCGCCGGGCACAGTTGCATCGCGACGGCCCGCTCAACTGGTGGGATTCCCTCATAACCCTTGGCCTATCCGCTGTCAAGGGTAGTGAGGAGGGAGGAGCCACCAGGTCTGTTTCTGGCACTGAAAGGTGTCGTCCACGACCTGGTAAGCTCCTCATGCACCTCCGGGAAGAATGGTACTGGGGCGGGACGCTGAGAACCAGCGCGACCCCTGCCCAGAAACCAATCATCCAACCTAGAAGGTTCAGGACGTGGTGGAGGGTTCCACACAAGCCCGACCTTTTCCGCGGCCCGGGAAAGCATAGCCGTCAACTCAGGGTCCGACTCGACCGTTGCCACTCTCCCAGGGGGAGGCAGTACAGCCGAGTCTTCATCCTCTGAGGACTGGAACTCCCCCTCCGATGCAGCGATCGGCATCTACTCGCCCATGGGAGGGGCCAGCGGTTTCCTCCGGAAGCACCATCGGCTGCGGCGTTTGTGAGAGTTCAGGGGCCTGCGGAGGTATGCTCGGCAGGTTTGCCCTGAACGTGATCCTCAGGTCACCCCGGCCATCCTTCGAAGTAGGTCTATCTTGGGAGATAGCTCTAGATCGAGGTATGGGGAGGGGGCAATCCGAATCATGAATCGACTCACTGATTCATAATGCTCCAAAGCTTCATGATGCAGTGTTTTGAAATCGGTCATCACTATTTAAGTCGTTATTTAGGTTTTTTTTGCGTAAAAGTTATTGTAGAACCACTGTAGTGAGATGGACTTTGTAACGATGTCTTTAGTACCTTTTATGGGTCTTGAGAGTGTAAAGTGCATTGTGCCAATGGAGGTCTTTCTGAGCCATCGGATTTCAACTAAAATATCTTCATTTGTGTTCCGAAGATGAACAGAGGTCTTACGGGTGTCGAACGACATGAGGGTTAGTAATTAATTATTTGCACAACATTTTCTGGGGAATGACACACCCACACTTTTTTTTTTTGCTTCCGACGCCCATGACTACTGAAAAACAGCGCTGCTCCTCTCAATACTGTCGGTTTATTTTACTGCCTGGGAAATCGCTTCAGGTGATTCAGTAAGAGAGCAGTCCAAACTAATTCAAGTGGATTTAGGCTTTTTTGCCAACGCGTTTGACCCATTCATAATGTAGAAAATAATTTAACACTAGAACCGCCACGGGGTAAAATTTACTTACAAAAAAAAATTTACTTATATAAATTTATTTACAATAACACCGTAAAAGTAAAAGTCAGAGACTGGGAGACTTGGATATTTTATTGGAAATCTGTTATGTACATTTGAAAAACAGCCAAGGGTAAATTTTACCCCGTGGCGGTTCTAGTGTTAAATTATTTTCTACATTATGAATGGGTCAAACGCGTTGGCAAAAAAGCCTAAATCCACTTGAATTAGTTTGGACTGCTCTCTTACTGAATCACCTGAAGCGATTTCCCAGGCAGTAAAATAAACCGACAGTATTGAGAGGAGCAGCGCTGTTTTTCAGTAGTCATGGGCGTCGGAAGCAAAAAAAAAAAGTGTGGGTGTGTCATTCCCCAGAAAATGTCATTCCCCTGTTTTTAAAAATTGTTTAGATAAAACCAGATTTAAAAACGGGGCATTTATACCTATAAGCGCCAGCGGGTCAAATTTACCCCTATATAATTCCTCTATTTTCGCGCTGTGTTTGAGAAACGCATCAGCTTAACAGTCACACAACGCACAGTCAAATAAAGATGTTTTTGCCTATTTATAAATGTTCAAACTTTGGATGAATTATACATTTTTGTTTTGCAATTTTGTATTGAGTATTGTTTGCTACTGTGTTGCTATTTATTCAAGTCTGCCTGTTTCCTGAAAAAAAAAAAAAAAAATCCGATATGATGGAATGAATAAAACAATTTTCATGATTATCCCAAGTTTACTGGTGTTGTTCTCTTATTCAAATTATAAATGATATAGCTATACAAATGAATAATCAATTAGGTCAAACTGTGCTCTTGAATTCGTATGTTATCCTTATCGTAAGTTGTCATATATCTTATGCAGTACTGTGAATTATTATTGCTCTTCATTGTCTATTTACGGTATTTTAGTTAAATAACAGTGGTTATCTTAATATGGGATTGATGACATTTTATTATAATCCACCACCCAAATATGTATTTATTTCCATCTAATTCTCGTCATCATTGCAGGCTGGTTTAGCCTTTAGTAACTAAAAAGTGATTAGTGTAGCCTGCTTAAAATAGCATAAAACAACAGGACAAAAACATAGTTGATGACTAAAAATAATAATTTCAATGCTCTATACATTACTTTGTGAAGACAGTGGCATAATACAGTGACATATTATGTTTGTTAGCCGTATCAATACAGTAATAATCTGCATGGGTAAATTTTACCCACTGGTGGTTTTAGGTATACAGCGACCCCTGGCGGTTCTAGTGTTAAGCGTCAAAATATGAGCACTGCCCAGTTCAGTAACACAGTTTAACTTCTTGAACCTAATGCTGTTAAACTGAATATAATTTTTTTTCTTAAACATAAACAACAAATTGTTCATCACTATAGCAACAGTAGACCCCATTAATGCCTCGCAAATCATGTTCGCACAGGGCCCCCCTTACAACGGGCCTGTTCAGACTCATTAATATTTTTATTCTGGTGTCACCATTGTCCTGTGCGTTGGGCAGCACCATGTCCAACCCTATTCATTTCAACACCATTTTACTCAACAGTACATTTTTGTTAACCTTTTACCATATGTCTTTGATTATCAAAATAATATCATATTGTGAGTTTAGTATTGTGATATGTAGCGAATCATGACATGAGGGAATCATTACACCCCTAGATAATAGCATTGGTTTGGCTTTAAGGTAGTGTGTTGTGTCTTGCTGCACAGGCTTTATAAAGGCTCTCCATAATGAAGGCTGTTCAGAGATTCCCAGTCAAACACTAGAAATCCTGCCAGCTCATTCATTCATGCCACGTCAATTCATGCCATTACTTCCATTTGCTCTAGATGGATCTGGTGAAGAACAGCAGCTAATTGCTGATTCAAAATGGAGGAGGGGAGTGAGGGGGATGGGGGGTCAGGGGGAGGCTATTTCAGAGCCACATCCAGCTGTGGAAAGAGATTCCCGCAGGGTCTTTGTTATTCTTAGAGCAGCCATGATGACAACCTTGTAACTGTAATAATCAAGCTCCTCTGAGATAAGATGAGAGATGATGTCAGGCTACAAACAATGAACACAACCTCAAAAGAACTGCAGACACTTTCGTGTACAGCAGAGCACTGCAGTGTCTCCACGAGCCTCAGGAGGTCAATAAGAGTACATGTGGAGCAAGAAGAGGCATTTGAGCTACAAAGAGAGAGAGGACAAAAAAGGTGAAAATGCGGTGAACAGATGGAGAAATGGGTAAAACTGAGTTTTGGCGTATGCAACCACCTCTGCTGTGTACTGCACCAAGAAGTCTGCTTATTCTGGCAAAAGATATGTAGATTATTTTACATCCTGTTTAGGCGCGGTTTTATCTACATGGGTAATAATGTAATACATACGGAAGGCATGGAAAAATCATATTGGGTTTTTAAATACGCGATTAAACACGTGATTAACATTACAGAAAACACCATAAAGGTAATGAATACAAAAAAATGCTTACAAGATAACAGTTGATATACTTTAAATGGAATTCAAGTGTTATTTTTGTAATCATTATTTATATACTATTTTTTTTTAAGTTTTTCATCTTAAATTTTCAAAAATAACAACAAAAATCTCTGATGCCACTAACCTTGCAAACTTCAAAGATCAGTTTTTTTTCTTAAAATGGCAACTGTATGAACCCCAGGACCTTGACTTCATTTTTGTACTGAAATAAAACCCTCCATGCTCCTAGAAGTTGCATAAGCCAGCCAACCAGAATTAAACTTCTCATAAAAATGGCTGAAACAGCCAGTCAATAAACTGAGCGTGGATGTACCATCTGAGGCTGAGACTAGTAAACACAGTTAACACTTACTCATCAGATAAAATGAGCAAAGAAATAGTTACTGAAGATGTTTAAAGCAAACAGTTGATATCCAAAACCAACATGCATGTATGCGATTGCTTTTGGTTCAAATGTTAGCAATCACACAGGACTTAGTTTGTCTTTTCGGTCACCTTGTGGTGACAAGCACAGATGTTAGGAACACGATTTTGTAAATCAGCAATGCTCTCACACTCCATTCCTCCTCCTTTAGCATGCCATCATATTTCTCTCTCGTTCTCTGTCTGTTTTTGTGAGTAGGTGTGATGTCTGCCACCTCGAGATTCAGGCCTGCTGCTGTAATACAGCCCATCAACCATTTGCTGCCTCATAAACTGACATGACTCTTTAATGGTGACCTTAACGTTACCTCACATCATCAGCTCACAAGTCATTGCACCCAATGTTCTTTAATGCTAATATCTGTCCTGACTGGTCTGTCATAAAATTCTGTCATTGAAAGAAATTAAATATTCAACAACACCATTTATCCAATGAAAACAATAAACAGTACAAATGTGGCCAGCAACCGAGTTCATGTGTGATATCATCAGAAATACATGTTTTTATGTTATGGCTTTTTTACTTTTGAATTACAGATGTATAGTTTGGTGTTGATATAGATGTTTGTTATGCCCCTTTAAGCCCCCTATATTATTTACTTAATTAATGCACATTTCTGGTCTTTACGCTGAAAAATGTTACTCTAAAAGTAAAATGGGTTGTGAACGGCATACAGAAAGTGAGTACTTTAGTTTTTATCAGGGCATTTTAAAGATTTAGTTAACGTTTTTGAAGTATGCATGTGTGCCTGGCAGCTGCAGTGGGCATACAGGGTTATCTGAAAAGACACTCGTCAGGACAGGGCTGGGAGCTGAACTACTCTTTTACAAAACACTGACAGCTGATGCAAAGACTACAGCTTGCGCTCATATCTCTCTCTCCTTCTGTCTTTCACACACATGTGCACAACAATGATTAAGAGTCCATAAATCACATGGAGAACAGCTCCTACCACATTCACGTAAGAAAGCACTGGCAGGATAGACCTTTAAGAGGCCTTTCACACAGAATGTGTTTTTGGATTACACTGTGCTACTTTTGCATTGTTTTTTAATGTAAACAGGCTCTTAATCAGTGGTTCTCAATCTTTTTTAGTGCCAGCACACCCCTACCCATTATCTAGGTCCCCTACCGTCCCCTAATCAAATAAAAAAGTTTAATTGTCTTCCCTGAATTTTAATGTTAATTATTATTCTGCGTTTATTATATTTAGGCCTAATATTATTTATACTACCATTCAAATGTTTGGGGTGAGTACAATCCTTTTTTTTTTTTAAAGAAACGGATACTTTTATTCAACAAGTATTCCTTAAATTTATTTGACAATGAATTGATTTACAAAGCTTTTAAGCATTTTTGGTGATTTTCAGCAATGTTGCCTTTGACAATGTTGAGATTCCAATAAAATTCTATCAGACATACCCTGATGTCCTAACCTGGCTCCGCCCTCCTACGTCCATCCGCTCAATTTTCATTTTCCTTCAGTACTCCATCTGGGATTGCGGTATATTCTCTGGTTCCCTTTCAGTCGGTCACATTCGACGAAAGTCGGACGTCACCGACGAATTGGGATCACTTCAGGGAACCCGAGATATAGAGATATAGAGAACAGGCCAATGGGCTATTGGCGTGCGAGATTTGCATCTCGCGCTCCGCCCCGTGCCGCGGGTATAAACAGGAAGCGAGAGTGAATGCACGCTGTCATTCACTTCGGAGCTGAACGGCGTAGATGAAGCAAGACTGCTTTTCTAAAAGAGAGCCTATCTGCAAGAGAGATGTTCCAGAGAACGAGAAGGACGCTTTGTGTTGGCGAAAAGGCACAATCAGCACGATCGCATGCTCATCGTTGCATCAGCATAACAAACTGCTGTTCTCACAGCAACTGTCGGTTTGGTGAGGGCGTTTGTTTCAGTGAGTGCAGACACAGGACTGCACTTACCTCCTGTGTGCTGCCGCGGTCTTCCCCTGGGTGCTTCAGCACTGTTGAAAGAGCGTTTCCTCACAAAAGAGCAACACGGGTGTGACACTGCGTCTTTTTCAAGACGTCATTCCACTCGTGCATTTCTGGATGCGGTGGTTTCCTGTCCTGACGGCCACGATCCCTCTCGCATAAACATGTTGAGACTGTGTTCATGGGTGATCCATGTTCTCTCAGGGGAACGGGATCACGTCGACGCGCTGTTCATTGCCACGGCAACCCAGCGCACGTCACTCGGCGCCTCCGATGCGTGGTCGAGACTATGATATCTCAAACGGGATTGAGTCCCTTCGCTTATAACTCGATCTAGTCTCTTTTCTGGTGCACCAAAATAGGGGCTACTTTGGCTGATAAGCCTGGGTGACCTGAGGATTACAGTGAGGCTTCCCTGCCGAGTACACCTCCGTGGGCCCCCCACTCCTCTATCGCATCGCAAGCATGTTGAGACTGTGTTTGTGGGTGGTCTATGCTCTCTCATGAGAGCATAGCCACGTCGGTGCATTGTTCGTCTTGCCTTTTTCATAAGGGCTTGAGTGTTCAGCGCGCCGTGTGCCGTCTCACGGCCACGTTCACTATCTCACATGTCTGCTGGTAGCTTACAGATTGGATTGCTGGTCCTTAAAAGAAGGGGACCTCGCGTTTCATTTGGGGCTCTAGCAGAGGACAGATGTCAATCGCTGCATCGGAGAGAGGGCTGTTATGTGTTGAAAACGAAGATGATGCTGAGATTCCCACTATAATAGTGGGCGCTCATGCTGAATCAGATGCATACTTGACAGCCATGCTTTCCCGGGTGGCTGAGGCATAGTGCAACGCATAAATCGCCTTGCCTGCCCCTTACCTTTTCCCGGATGTGCATTGGAAGGCTTTGGCATTGTGGAACTATTGGTGCTAAAATATGGAACACCAATAGGGCCATAATCTGTATAAAGTTTTCCTCTCTCTCACTACCCTCATCGGTGGGGTGGCAGTGCCACTGGCAGGCCACCTCCACCCTGCTTAGTGCACGAGGGTAGTTCTGAGCAGAGGTTGAGCTGCGTACAGCGGTGGCCCTTGGCTAGACGATGTCCACCCTGGTCCAGAAACACCATTGACCCGGATTTGGTCAGGAACTGTTCTTCCCGAGGATGGGAGGGCCGGGTGGAAAATCATTAGTAATTCTGTTCTGCCACTGGTGTTAAAAACAGCCAGTGGTACCCAAAAAATAAAAAAATAAAAAACAAGAGCAGTTCCAATACCTCTGGGTCTCGGGAGTTCAGGAATGGCAGCGTGTGACGCTAGAAAGCCTCGCCGCTCTCATTCCCCTCCCCACAAGAGGGCGAGAATGGCAGTGTGTGAGGCTACAAAGCCTCGCCACTCTCATTCCCCTCTTCTCAGCGGTGCGTGGACAACAGTGCGCGACGCTATGCCTCGCGGCTCTTGTTCCCCCCTGAGGAAGGAGGTGAGGCAGACCGTGTGCAACGCCACAAAGCCTTGCCACGCTCAGCCCCTCCTCCTTTATTTGGAGAGCGCACTTGGCGGTGTACAACGCTCCCATGCCTTGTCAGCCTCTGGTGCCTCTCCAAATCGCCAGCAGGGGGTGCCGGCTGTGTGAACGCACACAAGCGGCCTTCCCACACTCGCACACCCCCTCAGCGGCAGCAGATAGTATTGTACAGCACACTCAGACCCCACTCCGGACCACCCCCATGCCGTCCGAGTCGGATCCCAGCATGCCACTTCCCTGCCCTGCTGCTGGTACATCTGTGGTGCCGTTGATCCCCCTTGCATGGTCTCTGGGAGCCTGGCTAGCGCTTCCCAGCCCATCTCAGTGGCTCCTCCGTACCATCAGACTTGGCTATGCGATTCAGTTCACCCGGCGTCCCCCCAAGTTCAGGGGCTTTCACTTCACGACAGTAGTGAAGGAGGGCGCCCCCGTGCTCCGGGCGGAAATCGCAGTCCTACTGGCGAAGGACGCGGTAGAGCCGGTCCCTCCAGCCGATATAAGGTCCGGGTTCTAGAGCCTGTACTTCATTGTACCCAAGAAGGGCGGCGGGTTAACGGCCGATCTTGGATCTGCAGTTCTTGAACCGGTCCCTTCACAGGCTGCTGTTCAGAATGCTAACGCAGAAACGCATCTTCAGGTGCATCCGTCCCCAAGATTGGTTTGCAGCGATCGACCTGAAGGACGCGTACTTTCATGTCTCGATTCTCCCTCGACACAGGCCCTTTCTGCGCTTCGCGTTCGAGGGACAGGCATATCAGTACCGTCTCTTACCCGTCGGCCTGTCCTTGTTCTCCCATGTGTTTTTACGAAGGTCGCGGTGGCGGCCATTGCTCCCATGAGAGTGTGGTGTTCGCATTGTCAACTATCTCGACGACTGGCTGATCCTTGCCCAGTCGCAGGAGCAGTTGTGCGAACACAGGGACATGGTGCTCAATCACCTCAGCCAGTTGGGGCTTCGGGTCAACTGGGAGAAGAGCAAACTCTGTCCAACACAGAGGATCTATTTTCTCGGTAAGGAGATAGACTCTGTGAAAGTGAATGACAGCGTGCATTCACTTTCGCCATGACAGCGCGCCTCACAGAGGAGCGTTTCCAGTCAGTGTTGAACTGCTTGAATTCGTTCAAAGGCAGGACAGCGGCACCACTGAAATATTTTCAGAGGCTCCTGGGGCATATGGCATCCGCAACCGCAGTAACGCCGTTGGGATTGCTTCATATGAGACCGCTTCAACGCTGGCTACACGACCGAGTCCTGAGATGGGCTTGGCACAGCGGTTCCCTCCGCGTCCAAGTGACTCCGAGGTGATGCCAAACCTTCAGCCCGTGGTCGGACCCTTCGTTCTTACGGGCGGGAAATTCCCCTAGAACAAGTGTCCAGGCATGCTGTTGTCTCCACGGATGCCTCATCTACCGGCTGGGGTGCCACGTACAACGGGCTTGCAGTTTCGGGTTTGTGGGCGGGGCCTCAACTGCAATGGCATATCAATTGCCTCGAGTTGTTAGCAGTTCGTCTTGCACTCAGCCGCTTCAAAGTTCCGCTCAGAGGCAAGCACATTCTGGTCCGTAAGGACAACACTGCGGCCGTTGCGTACATCAACAAACAGGGTGGTCTACGTTCCCGTCGCATGTCACAACTCGCCCACCATCTCCTTTTATGGAGTCAGAAGCATCTGAGGTTGCTTCGTGCCATTCACATTCCGGGCCTGTTCAATCGTGCAGCCGACGAGCTCTCACGACAGCCAGTGCTCCCAGGAGAGTGGAGACTCCATCCCCAGGTGGTCCAGCTGATATGGAGTCGCTTCGGGACCACACAGGTAGACCTGTTTGCCGCCCCGGACACGACCCATTGCCAGTGGTTCTATTCCCTGACCGAGGGAACCCTCAGCTTGGATGCCAAGACGTGCCCTGCCCGCTCGGGTTAAGAGCCCACTCCACCAGGGGTGTCTCTTCTTCCTGGGCGCTGGCTCGCGGCGCCTCGCTGACAGATATTTGCAGAGCTGCGGGCTGGGCGACACCTAACACGTTGGCTAGATTCTATAGCCTTCGTGTAGAGCTGGTATCTTCCTGTGTGCTCACTTCCCATAGTCAGAAACACCGAAGTGCCCGTTCTTGTGTCAGCTTGCTCGCCATTCCCCTCCTTAGGGACCAGATGCGTGCGCTAACCGCTCCAGTTGAGTTCCCCAGAAAGGCGAACCCTGTTTAGTCCTCCGTTACCTGCGGCAGTCGGATGTGGCGGAGCGTCCGACGCCAGGTCTAACACTCGTATGCATTGGTGGAACGGGTGTTAGGCTGGGTTCCATATGTTGTGACCCCCATGGCGGTCCCATGTGTGTATTCTTCCACGGTACGGCTCCCTACGGCGAGCCCGTGTCTTTCCCTCGGCAGAGCTCCTCTGCTGTCTCAGGAAGGTGTTGTTCCCCCGCCGCTAATGGCTGGGGCCACCCCTGGGACTTCCGTATGTTGTGCTGCCCACGGCCAGCCCATACATGTATTCTCCACATGGTAACTCCCTCCGGGCATGATGTGGCTTCCGCAGTGGCCTCCACGGGCACGCTTTCCCAGCGGTATCCAATAAAGTCAGCTGAATGGGTCTTGCGGAACAGCAGCTTTTTGACTCTCCCTGCGTGAATTTCCCTGCCCGCTAACAGACGGGGTCTGAGGGGCTCATTGTTGGGCGCTGGAAGTGGTAGTAACTGTGGCGTTTTCCAAAGGGATCCCAATTCGTCGGTGACGTCCGACGTACGTCGAACGTGACCGACTGAAAGGGAACGTCTCATTTACCTATGGTAACCCTCGTTCCCTGAAGGAGGGAACGGAGACGTACGTCCCATCGCCACAGTTGCTGTACCATCACTGCATGGCCGAGTCACTAAGTTCGGCTCCTCAGTCAAAAACAGCGTGCATTCGCTCTCACTTCCTGTTTATACCCGCGGGGCGGAGAAAGTAATATTTAACTTTCTGTATGGCAGCTGCCTTCCATATTAAATTTACGAAAAAGCGTAACTGGCACGACAATGACGTTGGACGTAGCAAAAGCATTTTGAACTGAGAGAGGCATTACACTTTCTTCGTAAGTTAAATACGAAGGGATCATTTGCATTTTTGGGTGAACTCTCCCTTCAATAAGTTTTTTTTTTTTTTTTAAACGCGTCACTAGACTTTGGGCTTTTTTTCCATTCCACTGACCTGTGTCTCGCGTCTTGTGTGAACCGCCACTAACAATACATCCACAAAACCATAAGAAGGCCAGACAGACACTGACATCAAAGCAAAGAGAAACAGAAATTGTAGGGAAAAGAATGAAATATTTGTGGATAGACTTTCAGTGTTTGTTGAAGTGTCAGAGGCTGCAATAGAACTAGAAAAACTTGAAGTCAACTGAATGCAGATGTCTTGAGAAATGCTGAGGAGGAGTAGCAAAAGAGGCTTAAGGTCAACTCTTGAGGATATGTCTTCACTAAGCTCTCCCAGTTTTGACACAACGCCCTCCATATAATCCATCAGAAGCATCCTCATAAAAACCTCCATTACAGTCACAAGACAGCTCTGTTCATTTATAAAAATTACACTGCCATAAAATGTAAGCTTTAAAAACTAATAGCCAGGAATTTACTACTCTTTAAAGGGATAGTTCACCCAAAAATTAAAACGCTGTCATTATTTGCTAACCCTTATTCCAAACTTGTACAAAGATAAAGTAGACTTCTGTCTTGTAAAAAGTTCATGTCCTCGTAGATCTCCTAATTACAAATTGCAAATTCTGACTTTTCTGAGAGCTTTGACTTATACCACCTGACCACTGCAACATCATACAGAAATACTCAAAATGCCAGCGAAATGTAATTACACAGTTATGTCAGGGACGTTCACATGTCGTGATGCAAAACAATGTAAAAGTTGTCCATTTGTTCACAAATGAGGCATCTTTCATGAACGTTCACATGTTTTAACTATATTATAACTTTCCCCTGTGTAAAATTATAAAGATGTGCTAGTCACGATTTTCCATGCAATTACAATGAATGGAGTCTGAAGCCTTCAAGCTTCTAAAAAGCCACAAAAACACCATAAAAGTATCATAGCAAATACAACTCATGCGACAGATTGAAATTTAAGTCGGTATATCTTAAAACTTTTCCAAAATATTGACATCCGTTCATGAAAGATTCCTCATTTGTGACCAAATGGACAACTTTTACATTGTTTTGCACCATTTATGAAGATTGAAACCTTCGATACTGAAAGTCTACACTCAACACGACAAAGCAACTAATCCAAAGCCATTTGTCCTTCATGTAAGTAGCAGCACAAATGCTAAAGTATGTCACAAAAAGAATAGCCATCAATTTATTGTTGGGAATTTGTCGTGTTGCCACATCCAATAAAGACACCATCACTGATTATAATGGGTTCTATTGTCTTTTGTTGCTTTGTGGAGTTTGCTTTTGGTGTAGACACAGTCCCCATTTTACAAAAATAAAAAGCACAGGCACATCCTTCAGAATTTCTCCTTTGTGTCTCCCTGAAGAATGAAAGCCATATAACAACATAAGGGCAAGGGTGAATTGCCTATTCAAAGCTAGATGCTCTCTGATACTACATAATGCTCAGCATTTCACAAACAGACTGTCCTCAGTATGAGGCGGTAATGTGTTTGGTGCTCCTCTGCCCAGAGTCTCATGCACTGTGAATTGTACAGTCATTACATTATACTCATTTATTCAAAAATTCCTCCCCCACAATGCTTTAACCCTGCTGCTAGTGCTAAGCCTCATTCACAAAGATATCAAAAATCCACCGTACACAAGGTGACCTCAGCTGGACCATTCGTGTTGAAGTCCCATCTCCAATGATCTTCCAGAGCAGCAGTGTGAAGGCAACAGCTCATTAACAAGTGGAAGTGGGTGGAGATAATGTATTGCAAAAGACAAACAACTTAATTAGCGTCAGCAGCCTTAATCTCCATCTCTGAATAGTGTCGAAATGCTTCTTAACATATAATAGCAGCAAACCTGTAATTATGGCCTGCTCAAATTTCAGCATTCACTTATTCTTTAGGGACAAATAATTAAATTCAGCACTTTTAATGATCTAGTGGCTACAACTGGTTACAAGGATTGTGGTCACTACTGTCATTATGAGATTATCAGGACTATCTAACGGGCGACCAGGCATTTAAACAGTTTGTGCAAATTACAGGATGTGCAAAGGACTCGTTGCAAGATGGATAAATGGAAGGAGATCTAGAACATTTTATGGAAACAAGCATGTCATGCATTATAGTAAACATTATAGTAAAGTGTTAAAAGATGAAACCTGTTTAAAAAAAATAGAAAGCTACCACCAAAGACGCAATGTTCAGAGGGTTCTCTTTTATATTCCCTAGTTTATTTAGGTTCATTTGTCATTAGAGTGTCAACTTTGTCTCAGATGTCCCTCCTAAAAAGTCCTTGAGAAACAAATGAGACAAAATCAAATGCTGACACAGTAAGAGAAAATGTTAAATAATACACACAAACACTAGTCTGGGGTCAGGAAGATTTTTTTAAAGAAAGTTATAATTTTAATTAGCAAGGATGTAGCCTGGTTAAAACCAGACCATTCTCAGTAGTAACTGAGTTATGGTCTGGAAAAGCTTCATAGACAAATCATTTCCAAAGGGGCGTCACCAACGGGCGTCACTCAAATACCTCTCGGCACAATTGGATAGACCTAAAACCAATCAGAGCGATGAGGGAGATGACGTATGCAGAGCGACGGAGAAACATTGTATGCTGCATTCCACTCCAGTTTTAGACAGGCACTTGCAAACTTCCCTAAGCACTTCCCCGCCGCCATTTAGTTAATAGTCCGCCTACTCTGCTAATGGACAAGCAGCGTTCTTGACAGTATCACTCAGTATATATTTGTATATTTTAGGCTACAATAAAACGAAATATATGATAAAACACCACTCTACCTCTTTTAATTTTCATTAAAAAAAATACTAAACATATTATAGCCACACAAATGTAGTGCAGGCAATGCATATTATCTTCAATGCATGTTTATAACAAAACGAAATATAAAAAACCCAGCCTCTTTTCGTTTACATTAAAAAAAAACACACATTAATGTGTGGATAATATAGGCTATGATTATCACTGTAATAAATGAAATATGACATAAAACACAACCCAGTTAGCCTGGATGCCAGCCGAACTTAGCCCCGCCCACAACATTTTTTGCACGGGCACATTCTGACTAGAATTGAGTATGACTACGTCAGGCTACAACCCAGTCTCTTTTTGTTAAATGTCAGTTTATGTGTGATCAATAGCAATTATAAAATAAAAGTATAAGTAAAAGGTATAAGAAGCTATACAATAAATAAAGCAATTCAGTCAAACAAAGTCAGCGCTAGGAGACTACAACGGTAAAGTTTAATAGCTTAAAAATATAAAGTTATGAAACTTCACTTTTCCCTCAAACAAAACGATCTGTCAGGGAACAAATTATAGATTAATGAGTGCAAAGATCAGCCGTTAGATCTACACAAGACGAGACAAATCATATCTTATGTTTAACCACTACAGAGACAGCAGAGCCAGCGGCAGACGGCTGAAGGACTAGCCGAGGAAAGGGTGTTCTCGGCGGGGTTAATGAGCGATTGAGCACCACTGGTCCACTGGACCTCACAACTCAGAAAACGGCAGATCAAATTTTCAAAAAGGTGCTCTCTTTATAAATAAACCACAGATTTGAGCTTTATACAACTACATTCTCACTTGAAAAGGACTTAAAACTATATTTTGGGAAACATTAACACTACCAGAGGGCTCTTGCTAAGACCCATTCGTTTAGCCACCAAAGGGCCAAGCTGGTATCAGACTTTTGCCGAATCCAGTCGGTAAGACAGCGAAAACATCTTTTTTAGATATGTAGGCTTCGAGTGTTGTTCTTTGCTCGGGTTTTAACGAAAAGGAAAAGTTTAAATCAAAGTGATGCTCCACGGCGGCAAATCTGCTTCAACTTCGCTGCGCTGTCGTCATCGTGTAAAGCCCGCCCCAACGTTTCTGATTGGTGCCTCGATTTCTAGGCATTAGAAATGGGCTTGAATGGGCTCTTTGCCAGACTACTTTCAGAGCAAATCTAAATATGCCGGAAGTTGTCTGGGTTTTCCCAGGCTAGCAAGGATGCATTAAAGGGCATCTTTACACAGTGAACATAATGTGTGTTGGCAGTTACACAACCACCCTATAATGGTAAAAATCCACCCACTCCTTTTTTTTATCCCCATAAATCATAAGCAGTGTCTCAGAACAAGACGTTTGCAGATTCTAGGCAATGTGATGTCACATTTTACAGGCCCCGCCCACGAGTGTTGATGGACACTGCCGTATTAACATAGGCCCCGCCCTTAGAGAGCTGTGCAAAGTCTGCCATGTTTATCTCCTCGCCAGAGAATTTAACAGCAGCATTCAAGTAAGAAATGAAGCAATGAAGTTCATTCAGTCAAGAGCAGTGAGTGATTTTCTGTTTATCTTTTGTTGTTTGATTCAAATTAACAGCATATAGCGGTAGGTACTGTATATTACACTGCTTTCACTTTAGTATCGAAACACAGATCTAATATACACACAGGATTTCTGTACTTGCTGCATACGTGCAAAGACATAGCCAAATGTTTTCATGTGAACTTCATGTGTGTTTCTGACATAACCTCATGTGCATATGACAGTTTAATCGCAATAGCACATGAAAGAGAACTTAGTCTAGTTGAATAGCCTATTCTAGGCTAGTTGAATAGCCCACTGCTTATTACGCGGACGTACCGACATCCAGCTCTCTGTGCGCATGCGTCGAGTGTGTGTGCTCAAGTTGAGAGTGATATGGCTTTAAAACGCATGCAGATGATAATATTTAATGGTGATGAAGAACAGCAATGTCTCTGTGTATACAAATACAGATGTATCATGTTTCAGTTTTCATTTGCGTGTTCACGAGCTGTGAAGGCTCCGCCCTCAGGGGTGGGGAGCAGCAGTTAATTTGCATTTAAACAAGACATACATAAAACAGCTAATTTTTCTCAAACCCAAAAATTGGCATTTTCAAAATGGTATATTAAATGATCTGTTAGGAATTGATCTGAAACAGACACGCTCTGGGGACACCTAAGACTTATATTAAATCTTGTTAAAAGGGGCATAATAGGTGCCCTTTAAATTCATCAAAAGTGTCAATAAAGATGTGTAGTATAATGTTACAAAAATTATATTTCACATAAATGCTGTTCCCTTTCAGTCGGTCACATTCGACGTACGTCGGAACTGACCGACGAATTGGGATCTGTTTCAGAGTCCAATCTACTTTGAGTGTATTAAAAACGAGCCAATGAACATTGGCATGCGGTTCACGCATTCCACGCGCCGCCCCGCGTTGCGGGTATAAATACGGAAGTGGAAGTACCGCATATTGCTTTCAACTTCGGAGCCGAGCATTACATGTTCCTACGAAGAGTGTGTTTACACAAACTAAACGAGTCTCTACGAGAAGATCAGCTTACCTGTTCCTGTGTCGGTGTGACGGTGCTTTACAGCGGTGGTCACGAGCAGAAGAAATCTGTCGGTTCGCTGGGCGTTTCCTCTGAGTGCTTACAGTGGGCTTGCACCTTTAAACCACTGTGAGCCGCGGCTATTCCCCTGTGTGCCTCGGCACTTGTTGGAGCGGTTCTCTCTTCTCTCTATCACTAAAAGAGCAACACGGTTTGACCCTGCGTCTTTTTCAAGATGTCATTCAAACCGTGTGTTTCTGGATGCGGTTGTTTCCTGTCCTCATTTGACGGCCACGATCTCTCTCACATATAAACATGTGAGATTGCTTTCGTGGGTGATTCATGCTCTCTCAGGAGAGCATGGTCACGTCGGCGCGTTGTTCGTCTCACCTTTCTCGTAAGGGCTTGAGCGTTCAGCGCGCCGTGTGCCGTCGAGCGCCGGCTGACAGCGGGGGTTGCCACGGCAACCCAGCGCGTCACTCGGCACTCTCTAGATGCGCGGTCCAGACTATGAAACCTCAAACGGGGTTGAGTCCCTTTGCTTATTCCCTGATCTAGTTTCTTTTCTGGTGCTCCAGAAAGGGATTATTTTGGTTAATAAGCCTTGGTGACCTGAGGATTACAGTGGGGCATCCCCGCCCCCCACTCCTCTATCGCATCATGAGCATGTTGAGACTTTGTTCGTGGGTGGTTCATGTTCTCTCATGGGAACATGGCCACGTCGGCGCATTGTTCATCCTGCCCCTTTAATAGGGGCTTGAGCGTTCAGCGTGCCGTGTGCCGTCGAGTCTGGCGGCCACGCCCACTGTCTCTCATGCCTGCTGGTAGCCCAGATGGGATTGCTGGTCCTTTAAAAAAAAAAAAAAGGGGGACCCAGCATTTCATTTGTGGCTCTGGCAGAGGACAGATGTCAATTGCTGCATCGGAGAGAGGGCTGTTATGCGCTGGAGATGATGACGCTGAGTCGCCTTGCGTCTTCACGAAAGTCGTAGAGGCAGCCATTGTTCCGCTCAGAGATTGCGGCGTTCGCTTACTCAACTATCTCGACGACTGGCTTATTTCGCCCAGTCTCGGGAGCAGTTGTGCGAACACAGGGACATGGTGCTCAGTCACCTCAGCCTGTTGGGACTTCGGGTCAACCGAGAGAAGAGCAAACTCTGTCCCTCGCAGAGGATCTCTTATCTCGGTATGGAGCTGGATTCGGTCAGCCGGACGGCGCGCCTCACTCCAGAGCGCGTCCGGTCAGTGTTGAACTGCTTGAATACGTTCAATGGCAGGACAGTGGTCCCACTGAATTTTTTTTTCAGAGGCTCCTGGGGCATATGGCATCTGCAGCCACGGTAACGCCGCTCGGATTGCTTCATATGAGACCGCTTCAACGCTGGTTACTCGACCGAGTCCCGAGATGGGTGTGGCGCAGCGTACAGTACCGGGTCTCAGTTACTCCTTACTGTTGCCAAACCTTCAGCCCGTGGTCGGACGCCTCGTTTCTCCAGGCCGGTGTGTCCTTAGAACAGGTGTCGAGGCATGCTGTGGTCTTCACGGATGCCTCGTCCACGGGCTGGGGGGCCACGTACAACGGGCACGTAGTTTCGGGTCTGTGGACGGGACCCCAACTGCGTTGGCATATCAATTGCCTAGAGCTTCTGGCGGTACGTCTTGCCCTGGCCTGGTTCAAGAAACTGCTCCAGGGCAAACACGTACTGGTCCGTTCGGACAGCACTGCGGCCGTTGCGTACATCAACCGACAGGGTGGTCTACGCTCCCGTTGCATGCTCCGGCTCGCCCGCCATCTCCTCCTGTGGAGTCAGAAGTTTGTGAGGTCACTTCGTGCCATTCACTTCCCAGGTGCGCTGAACCAGACAGCCGACGAGCTCTCTCGTCAGTCGACACCTCCGGGCGAATGGCGACTCCACCCCCGGAGCGTCCAGCTGATATGGGACCACTTCGGGGTTGCACAGGTAGACCTGTTCGCTTCCCTGGAGTCGACCCATTGCCAGTGGTACTACTCCCTGACCGGAGGTACCTTAGGCACAGATGCACTGGCGCACAGCTGGCCCCGGGACCTACGCAAATATGCGTTTTCCCCCAGTGAGCCTTCTTGCACAGACTCTGTGCAAGGTCAGGGAGGACGAGGAGCAGGTCTTGTTTGTTGCGCTCTATTGGCCCAACCGGACCTGGTTCCCAGAACTAGCACTCCTCGCGACAGCCCCTCCCTTCATCCTGGGCGCTGGCTCAAGGTGCCTCGCTGACAGACATTGTAGAGCTGCGGGCTGGGCGACACCTAACACGTTCGCTAGATTTTATAGCCTCCGTGTAGAGCCGGTATCTTCCCGCATCCTCGCCCCCCGGGGCCAGTAGCGCTAAGTACCCGTTCTAGTGTCGGCATGCAACGCCACTCCCGCCTACGGGCCGGATACGTGCGTCTATTTTGCTCCAGTTGTGTTCCCTGGAAACGGCTAACCCTGGGAGTTCCTCCGTCACCCCCGCGGTGTCAGACGTTGCGGACCGTCTGACGCCAGGCCTGCACCCGTATGCTTGTGGAACGTGTGTGTAGGCTGGGTTCCATATGTTGCGGTCCCCTAACGGCTACCCCATATGTGTATTCTCCACGGTATCTGCTACCCTACTGGCTAGCCCCGTGTCTTTCCCTCGACAGAGCCCGCTCTGTCATCTCTGGGTGTGTTCTTCCCCCCCTGGGATCAGGTTGGGTCCACCCCAGAGATCTCCATAGTTGCACTACCCTAGGTTAGGTTAGTCCTGATGCGTATTTCCACCTCTCCTTCCATTGAAGGATGTGGCTCCGCAGCGTACCATCTCCCGAGACGGGCACGCTTTCCCAGCGTTATCCAATAGTCACGCTGAGTGGGTCTTGCAGGAACAGCAAGTGACTGTCCTTCCCTGCCGGGAGCCCTGTCTCCCACTCCAACTTAGGAGTGGTCCAGCGAGCTCAGGCAGGGCGCTGGAAGGGCCAGCTTCCTGGCGTTTTGGTAGGGATCCCAATTCGTCGGTCAGTTCCGACGTACGTCGAACGTGACCGACTGAAAGGGAACGTCTCGGTTACGTATGTAACCCTCGTTCCCTGAAGGAGGGAACGGAGACGTACGTCCCGTCGCCAGGTGCTGTGCTTCAGCTGAAGGCCCGAGCCACACTTCTCGGCTCCTCAGTTGAAAACAATATGCGGTACTTCCACTTCCGTATTTATACCCGCAACGTGGGGCGGCGCGTGGAATGCGTGAACCGCATGCCAATGTTCATTGGCTCGTTTTTAATACACTCGAAGTAGATTGGACTCTGAAACAGATCCCAATTCGTTGGTCAGTTCCGACGTACGTCTCCGTTCCCTCCTTCAGGGAACGAGGGTTACATACGTAACCGAGACGTTTTTTAGCCATATATGCAGCTCTGAAATGTATATGTAAATGAAGTGAAGTGAGGTGTGGCCAAGGATGCTGACCCATAGTTGGAATTTGTGCACACATTTAACCCATCAGTAGTGAACACAAACACAGAGCAGTGGGCAGCCATATTGCTGCGGTGCCCGGTTGGGGGTTTGGTGCCTTGCTCAAGGGTCTCACCTCAGTCGTGGTATTGAGGGTGGAGGAGAGCGCTGGTCATTCACTGCCCCCACCGACAATTAGCTTGTCGGACCTGAGACTCGAACCCACAACCTTCAGGTTACAAATCTGACTCTCTAACCAAGTCCTGTTCTCAAAATGTATTGTATATGTATATTTAAACATATTGCTGATTAAGAAAAACAATTGAGATGTAAAAATATATCTTTCATATGGGTGATGCAAGGGTGTGAGGTTTTTAAATATCATGTGCTATGACATGCACAGACAAAAACAAGCTTAGATTGGATGCTGCTCCCGTGAAGGACGTCGAGAGAGAAGCAAAGAGGGACACAGCCACACCACAAGCAGTCTGAACTGCTGCCACGTCCTCTGTTTACAGGCAACATACAGGAGGAGCAAGATGTGAAACAGAAACATGAAGATGTGAGCTGCATGCTATCACTCGTTTCACCCTCTCTCACATGTGGCGCTGTGCTCTTACAGCCTTAGGTTTCATTGACTGCAGTGTGCAGCCAGCGTGTGCGGAAAGTCATCAGTTTCTCCACAGGCTGGAAAAATAACCTTTCCTGCACATTCGTGTACCCCACCTCATCCTCTGAATAAATCATCCATTAGTCCCTTGTCTCAGCATAAGTGATCACGGATTGCTTCAAGACATCTACATGTCACGTTGTAGTTCAAGCTAAGCTTAAGTCCTGTTCTCAAGCTCAGCAGAAAGCGCCACATAATTATGTGGAGAACGTGCTAGAATAGCATCGTGTCAGGGCAATTAGTGTAGCGTCCGGTGAGCTCATATAGGTCAGGTCACCTGGTGACGGTGTGTAGGCATGCAGCATAGTATGCCAGAGGGTAAAGAAGAGCTTGAAACTGTGTTAAATATAGGAGAGGGCTGTTGGGGCCAAAGAGTGTTACTCTTTCTGTGTGCCAGGACAGGATGAGAACATGGAGATGGGGTACAGGAGAGCAGCAGGACAGAATGGCAGAAGGGCCATCTGTCCCTTGAGCTACATGTGCAGTGATCAAACTCTTAAACCAAATTTAGAGCTTTTCTATTGAGCCAGTTCAGTAACAGCACAGCAGAATTGTGCTATATAGCATGTTATTATTTATGAATTATTACTTCGAAATCATAGATGCTGTTTTCAGCATTCTTAAATTAAACAATTTCTATATAATTGCCTACACATTTTCTGTGATAATTTCTGGAAAATCTGGTGAAATATATTAAAACAAAATCAAATGAGTTAAAGGGATAGTTCGCCCAAAAATGAAAATTCTGTCATCGTTTTCTCGACAAAAATACTATGGAAGTCAATTGTGCCTCACAACTATTTGGTTACAAACATTCTTCAAAATACCTTCTTTTGTGTTGAGCAGAACAAAGAAATGTATACTGGTTTGGAACAACTTGAGGGTAAGTAAATGATGGCAGAATTTTCATTTTTGTGTGAATGATCCCTTTAAATGCATTAAATTAGCTGAAATATTTAATAAACAAACACACAAGGATCACAAAAGTCTTGTGCTATTTGGCACACACGCAAGCATTTAAACCAGTGGATCTTATCAGGGATTGTGAGGCAATAGGTCATGTAAATTAATAATATTTTACAATTCCATGGCAATTTTTTTTACAAATAGTAAATGTTTATTGTGGAAAAAAAAAGAGTCATAGCTCTAGTTAGGGAAACAAATTGTTTAAATATTTTAAATCTCAGTCCTTAATCTTTATCCCTCAATTCCCAATCAGCTTGAAAATCATTTAGCCTTCAAATATTGTTGTGGACAATTGGAGTCCTTGGCTGAGAGCCACTTATTTGAACTGCACATTAAACAAGTTACGCGTTGTGAAAAAACTACATCGCTCCAGTTCACAGAAATAGGATACACGCTGACATTATAAATCAACAAAACAGTCTGTAATTTTTTATGTTTTAAATGCATTCAAAGTGTTTCAATGCACTGAACAGGAAATCGGTACATGTTATTGGAGGGGAGCACCAGACTTACACAAGTGAGTTTTTTTAGACACATGCTAACAAATTGGTCCCTAGGTGGTACTGAATACCAAATAGGTTGATTACTAGTTAACTAATGGGATGACATTATTAAAGGTGCTGTATGCAGTCTGTATGTGACTGTGCTAAAACATAAAAATACCAGAATATGTTTGCAGATATTTAGGAAACATGCTATGTTCACATACTCGTTTCTCTGAAAAACAATGCTACAGCCAGTTATTTTACTCTCCTTATCTATCCCTATGCAAAGCATGCTGGGAACTAGAAATACACTGCCCAGTTCAGTCAGCGCAACAGAAATGATTCATGTAGTCCCAACACAAATGGTTTAGGTTAACTTATCATTTTACACTTTTCATTTAATTTAACATAATACAATTGAGTGCAAATGTCAATCAAGTAAAAAAACGAAACATTTGTGTTGTTTCAGCTTATCTGAGCAAATAGCTAGAATCTTTTTTCTTTTTTTTTTGTAAGTTAATGAGGAGCTCCAGTGGTGTCAGGCAGTGTCCTGTGGTGTGGCTCCTCACAGAAGCTGTCTTTTCTCTGAGGGGGTCTCCAGTCATTAAACTCCAAACAGAAATCCTCCAACACTGTCCCTCTAAATACAGAGGACTGGCATAAACAACACGTATTACAGCATTCGGTGCCAAATTATTGTCTTTATATAAAATGTGCTGGATCCTTTAACAAGAACACAACATGGCAGACAACAGAAAAAATTGCAAGGCTGCATTATTTAATAAAAGAGGTGCTGATGGAGATAAAACAAGGAGGCATGAAAGGTGATTGGACATTGTGGTTTTGGATTAAAACCACGCTGTTTTATTGCATATCACATTATGTACAAATATGTATCAATGCCTCCACCTTGACAACATGTAGGCATCGGTGGCAGACCGATCTAAAGCAAAGATGCGCAAAGCGGGTATCTTGCCAATAGACTCACCAGGCAGGAATCATCCCACACCCTCTAGGATGAGGAGACAGGAATGAGAATGGAGAGGGACAGAGATGCTGAACACAGCAAAGGCTCAATTATGTGGATGCCTGGTTAACACGTTGCTTTGTGAGGCTTCATTGCTTTTGTGACCTCAGCTCTCTGGGTACTCAGTGTATACACATAAGTGAACCCAATGACTATCACTAATACATCTTTACACACTCTTCTAACTAAAGACTAGTTCACACTGCCTCATTGAACAGCTGTTGTGTTTTGTTTGGATCAGTGTGTTAACACTGTTGTTTGGAGCTAGTCACCTGAGCCATGAATGCCATGTGACTAATCATTTTGGAGCTGCAAGAAAATTATGTAATTGTTGGCTACTTACCCAATGACAGCACAAAAACATGTACAGTCCCAAACCCTGGGCTGTGATGGCAAAAGCAGCCAGGGAACAATACAAATCCATATCATACTTCTAAGTGCCTCTGTAATGTAAAATGTCTACTGTAAAATTGCCAATATTTAATCATGTTACCAAAATGTAATCTGATACAGATAGATTTGCAAGGCTATCATTTGAGGGGGGGGGATTGTTACACTGCCATAGTTTGTATCGTGCAGTGATCCCTATGTTGGGACCGTGAACCAGGCTTAAAGGGACAGTCAACCATAAAATTAAAGTTCTTTCATTATTTACTCATCCTTATGTCGTTCCAAACCCGTACTTTCTCCTGTGAAACACAAAAGAAGATATTTTGAAAAATGTCATATAGTGAAGGTCAGTGGGGACAAAAGTTGTTTTGGAACCATTTGACTTTCATTTTATTGACAAAAAAACGTTATGAGGTTGAGTAAATGATGACAGAATTTTCATTTTTGGGTGAACTATCACTTTAAGAGAGAAGGACAGACAAGGTACACTGCTAGAATGCTGCCAGACACTGCTTTTAGACATCTGCGATATTCAGCTGATAGTCCAGAAGGATGGAGATAATGGATTATATGAAATACATAAACAAAGACATGCTCAGTTTGCTGACAAAACTGCAGACACACATTCTCTCACACTGCTACAGCAGTCAGAGACATGCTAATGCACTGAAGTGCTTTCACTTTGTCAGGAACATCTGAACTGGACTTTCAATGGTTTCGGTCCATCCAATTGTCTCATATGTGTATGCGTTCAGTAATGCCTATTGCAGGGCACACTACAAGACTAAAGCTCACCAGCCTGTGCATATTTAAAGACACAATTTTGTTTTGTCATGTCTGTGGGCACAACTAACCTCGAAAGCAATTACATTACAAGGTCATCGAAAAACAACAACACATTTAATAAAATAACTTTAGACATTGCAAGTCTTATTCTAAGCATGAACATGATTTAATAAATTCAGTCGCACTTAACCAGTGTGAAAACAGTCTGCAACTAGCCTCAGTGTGTTTAACAAGTGTGCACATTAGAAGGGCATCTGCAATGGGTGCATGTTGGCTACATTCTGGGACTTCTTGTCACAGGCTTCTTCACAGACTCAAAACATCAAAGCACAACAAGTGTCAGTCTTGTACTGTGTGCTTGGCTTATAGCACAAGCCTGTCAGCCTTTCAAATGCTGCACTTCATTACAAGCAAATGGGCCTGACTTAATGAAATCAGTTGCTTCAGTCTCGGTCACTGGGTATTTACTGACAGTCACAGCTCTCCAAAGAGAGACTGTTTAGAGAGCATCTTTTCCTCTAAAAAGGAAATTATACAAGTAAATTTTACAAAAACTTGTTGTGTAAAAATTCTGTTGCGTAATCTACACTGTTAAAAAATACTGTAAAACTTATGGTCAAAAAAGGCAGCTGTGGTTGCCAGAAATTCACAGAGAAAAAAACAGTGTTATCATCAAGTTATATAATGTAAATAAATATACCAATCTACTTGACCTACCAAAATCTGCTTTTTACCTTAAAATGTACTGATAACCACTAAGGGTTTTACAGTGGGGACATTTCCCCACCAGTTAATACATTTGACAACAACAACAACAGGTGCCTCTATCAATACACCGGGTATTGAATTCACTTTTGAATGAATGCTTGCTAGCTTTTGGCTTTTACTTCCGACTGTTGCGATTACACGTACTCTGTGTAGAGGGAGCAGTGGCTACTGACCGCACTTTTACAAAATATTTGTCAATGATGCTCAGGATCTGTAGCATCTACTTTTAGTTTTCACTTTGACACCAAATTTTCTGCCATCGTTTTGCCACTTCATCCTCACAACAAATTAAAAAGTCCACACAGGGCCTTTTATTGTTTTGTTCTTTTAACCTAAATTATGTAAATTCATAGTTTTTACTTCAGAAACCACATATTTTGCATTACTACAGTAAAATTACATTGATATGCGATTACATAGACAAAAAGTTAGTCAACAACATACATTTATACACAAATTGGACGTGGACACCAAGCACAATTTTCAGATTTTGATTTTTAGCTCAATGTCACGTAATTCGAGCACACAGGATTGTGGGATATCATAGGCAGTGAAGGTTACATCTATACTGCCTTCAAAAATCAATCAAAGGAAGGTTTCTCAGTAGACAGGATGCGACATGATTATTGAATTCCTACCTACCTTCCTATATGCTGTCTGGGAAACAGCATTTTTCAGCTTTATGATGCAGCCATGTTAATATAAGTTTTAAAACTATTTTCACCATATTATATGGTACGGTATATTACAATTAACATGTTTTACTGTAGCATTTTCAAATTTTTTTTCTGTAAAAATGACAGTGTTTCTGACCAATTTGTAGCGATTCGTTCAACATCTTGAGGTATAGTAGTGAGACTGCTACAACTCAGTGCAGTGACAGCCCTCATCCCATTAAGCTTTGATCCATTAAAACATCTCTACTGCTAAAACTGACAACTGACTTAAAAGCAACAGGTAAAAAAAAGTTAACTACTAAAGTCAAGCTACTTTAAAATCATGGCCAAAATTAAGTATGCATTCATATTCTGTGAGAAACCAAAAGATTAGAAGCAATATGTGATGCTGGGCTGACAAAATAAATAACCAACAACGGTAGGTAAATTTCCCACAAAGCTAATGTACGCCATCAGAAGACATGGAATATGGACAGATCCCATTTCCATTCACTTTTTCATTGCATGGAAAAGAGTATCCTTGACATTCTTTGAAACATCTCCTGTTTTCGATGAAAGTAAAAACATGTACTGGTTTGGTAAATGTTCAAATATATATATTTTTTTTTGTGTGAACTTCTTTAGACATTATCCTTTTTTCTACTAATGTTACAGTGCAAGACAATTGAGAGAGTCTGTTTGCTCACCCCTTATTTCTTTTTTGTTGTCTTGGCTGTCTCCTAATGTAAATGATTCATTCTCCTGTGTGTGTGTAGGCTCCTCCTAACACTGAATCATATACACACACACCTCATAATCGTCACTCCAGAGTGTGTGAAATTGTGTGCTTCAGAGAACAAGAGCGAAGCTATTTTTAGCAGCTGTCATCTTCATAACGTTTTATTTCCATTCTTCTTCATGAGTCTACCATAGATAAGACTGAGCTTGAAGACACAGAAGTGGATGTCAGTGTACACAAAACACTTTTGGTATATGTATATCCAAAAACCTGAGTATCTGCAACCTTTTTCAGACATTTGAGAAACGATGTAAACAGCAACTCCCGAGCACTTGAGAGCTCATCACTCATCTAAATGTCATTACAGCACAATAACGAGGTAGATGGAGATTCATTGCGTTCTCTTTAAATCTGGTGGACTCTAAATCACTCTGAGAGGAACTCAAATACAATGAATGCACTTGGGTGAAATTCCCTAGTTTAACCTGAAATCAACTGCTGGAAAGTCAAATGAGAAGTAGAAAAAAATTGCTGGCATAGCAATCAGCCTAAAGAAGTATCCTTGGACTTAAATAAAATGAATCTCAAGCCATGTGTCTGCTGAGGAATCCACCTCTCTTCAGGAAGAACTCTGTATTTCAGCAATCGAATGCAACATCTATGCTGACCGCGTGACCCCAGAGATCAATGTGGTCAATAGCGTTTTGCTACTGCTTTAAGACTTCAAGATAGAAATCCAGCCAGAAAGTTCAGAGTATTTACCTCCATAGAAGTGCTTAATTATGCTTGTCTTGAAGAGTTGCTGGAAGTGGTGCCAGACACTAACAGTACAAATTTAGGTAATGTTTGCTCTGGCCAGAATGGTGTCAAACTGTGGACTAATTGAGTCTTTATGAAGGCACGCAGGCCTCTCTAATCATTCCTACTGAACAATTTGGCACTGAGTGATTCAACACACTGTACATGTACACTCTAAAAAAAAAGGTTCTATATGGCACCAAAAATGGTTCTTCATCGTAATCATAGAGGAACCACTTTAGCACCATATCTTATGTTCTTCATATGGTAGCGGTGCTATATAGCACCATAGTTAGCGGTGCTATATAGCACCTTAGTCAAAGAACCGGTGAAGAACCTCTGAAGAACCGCTGAAGCACCAAATTTGGTGCACTATATAGCACTTAAAAAGGTTCCCCCATGATTACGAGCCAAGAACCATTTTTGGTGCCATATAGAACCTTTTTTAGAGTGTAATGAAAAGATGTCTGGATGTCAATCTAATCCTCATCTATGTAATCAGAAACCATCCATATACTGCATTTGTAAACGTGCATTGGTAAATGTGCCCCATTTTGTGCCTGAGAGGCTGTCATGGCCCTAACCCAAGCCATTTCAGGCACAAAGCGGTACACCCAGCATACATCACAGATAACCTCCAGCAATTATTTTCCCTCCACTGACATATAATGCACTTTTCAAGGGGCAGTCTGTATCGTCTCAAGCCCTGTTAGGCTTTATTACCTTGCTGTTGTAACTTGGCCATCTTTAATTTGTTCATGATCAGACCAATGACTAATCCTCAGCAGCCTATACCTGGAAACAGACCATTAACATGTGACACACATATGCACACACACACACACACACACACACACTAAACTAAACTACTTAAAGAACAGAACTAGACAGAATGGATGGGTGGCATTTTCTCCTCAGTCTTTATCTCTCAGTGTAACGAAAGGAAAATTGTTAAAGGAGCGGGACCCTGGGTCACCTGATTATTAGATGTGTGACCTCGGTTAGCACTTCAGCCCTGCACTACAAACTTAAGCAGCTGGACACAAATGGCCAATGGGAATTACCATTAATGATGCAAGAACGACTTATCTTAAATTAGCTTTGCGCCATATACATTACTGTCATCTTTTGATGACTTTAATTTGTGGTAACCATATTTACAAATGATTGTACAGACATTTCCCTTTCTCTATACTAGTGGTTTCCAAACTTTTTCTGTTGGGCCCCCCTTTTGTAGAGAAAAATATTTTCAAGCCCCCGACCTACACTCTCAGACATTATCTTGCTTGTAAAATCCTATAGGAGTTTTTTAAACACTGCAATTAATACAGTACTATAACTTTAATGTTCTTCTCTTTGCATTTGCGATGTGAAGTTCTTTGCATTTGCGATGTGAAGTTCTTTGCATTTGCGATGTGAAGTCTCTAAGTGTCAAAAGCTAATATTGTCCTTTGTGTCAGAAGTGGCGCGAGCACTCGGAGGACATTGGAAATAGAAGGAGGGCAATTTACTGTTGGGAATTTGTTGTGTCCAATCATGCCACATCCAGTGTAGACTAGGGGCTGCACAAACTAGTCGACTTTAATGCTCTGCCATGATGCTTTAAGCTTGACTTTGACTAGCTGCTGATAGAGGGTGCAACAGGATAAGAAATCTTTGAAGTCCATTTTATGCCCTGTTTCCAACAGTTAAAAAAATTACAAATAAATATGTAATTCGTTTATATTTTGCCCACGGCTCTCTGCTTTTCTGATTCTTCAAATTGCGTCATCTAGCGGTCTGTCATTCCATGACAACAGCTGCTAAAACTGGTAACAGACTGCACAAGTGGTCATTTCATCTTTCACATCTTGATGCATAAAATATATATCAATATCAATAAATATATATCAATATGACTATAATAACAAATAAAAAAAAAATTTATTATTGTATTAGTATTTAAAAATAATAAAATAGTATTTAAGAAATAATATAAACAATAATAACAACAACAACAAAAACAATAATATATTTATAATTTAATAAATTTTACAGTACAATTGTAAAGTGACAATACTAATACTTATGTCTTAATTCCATTTTGTTTCAAACATCAAGTTTGGGAAGCTGACGGTCACATGTTGCATTCCCAAATGCACATTATAAACGACCCAAACTCGTGCAAAAGTTTGTTTGGAGCTGCATTTACTGTGAACCAAGCCGCTCTGCGATGCCGCAAACACCATATCATTAACTGCTTGCGTATAAAAGAACAGTGCCACGCTTCACTCTAAAATACTGAGTGCATATTTATTTACAATTTTGGTTTTATACCTACATCTAACAAGAGAGAACCCAACATCTAACTTGTTGCTTATGAAATGCAAAGACGTAGTCATTCCCTTAATTTGATATAACTGAACTTGTCAATCACTGAGTGAGAAACTTGACCACAAATTCTCAAACAACTGGTCTTTCGTAGGCTTTACAGCAGAAAATTAAATCCCATTAAGCGGACACGTTCAGGTGTAATTAAACAAAACACAATATTCTCAAAGGCAGCTCAGGGTGTCATTGTCACATGTACATAAATCAACAATGTGCCGTGATGGTTTTAGGACTAAACCACAGCCACTATACTTGAAATGTCATGCGTGACTGAGGTAAAATATTTGTCAGTGCAGATGACATGAATCACTGGACATCACGTAGGAAACAGCGTCACAGTAATTATGCACTTGATAGTGTTTCTATAGCTGCAAAGTTTATTCTTGCTCTGGGGAGCAAAAATAAAACTAAACTGCAAGACTCTGATGAAAGTTTCATTACATATACCATGTCTAAGATGTATTATGAATGTACTGTGTGACCTTGTTAGAAGCAGCTGAAGCCTGTCTGATGTCTAAAAAAACCTTTATGTTTTCAACTAAAAACAATGACCACATTCTCCATTACAGCCACAAGCTTTTTACTTGGTGAGACAAACTGAGATTCATGATAAAGCAATTCAATACAACCATACAGACGCATGGACTAGTTTGTCTCAGACATGTTCACACCGAGTCCAAGTCTGAGCCTTCTGAAACGAGTCCAAATCAAAACTCTTTTGTTTTCTATGTCACAGGTTATATAAATCCTGTCGCAGAATAGAATCATTTAATATTATTTATATATTTATATATATATATATATATATATATATATATATATATATATATATATATATATATATACATATATATATATATTATATATTAAATATATACAGTGAGGAAAATAAGTATTTGAACACCCTGCTATTTTGCAAGTTCTCCCACTTAGAAATCATGGAGGGGTCTGAAATTCATCGTAGGTGCATGTCCACTGTGAGAGACATAATCTAAAAAAAAAAAATCCAGAAAATCACAATGTATGATTTTTTAACTATTTATTTGTATGATACAGCTGCAAATAAGTATTTGAACCAGGGCTTAAAAACGGAAAAAAATATCAATCGGTTCACTCCGAGCAGAATTGATATTATAGCGTTTCGGTTTTTGCGTTCCTCAATAAACATTACTGTTCCGAAAACGGTTTGATATGAAAAAATACCGGTTAATAACGTTATTTAATTAAGCCTATACTTTAAACAAATATGTATAAATTTTAAACAAATATGTATAAATAGACTTATTTTCACTCAATAATAATATAACACATGGTAATTAAACTTGAATATTTATTTAATAACATTTTTAAAACCAGAAATACATGCATTAATTACAAGGCATAAACAGCGGACCTGTTTTAATGGAGCGTTAGACAATCGAAAGTGGCCTCTAATGCCGAATTATTTTCAGAAGAGTGATAACATTCTTTGTACATAACTTTTTTTCAACACGACTTGTTTTAAAAAATGCATGAATAAAGAATAAATAAACTGGATAACCATTGCTCTTTTAATGCACCGTCAACTGCTAATTTCAAAGCAAACACTGCGCAACACGTTCTTGCATCACATAATCAAATTCAGTCAGCTAATAAAGCTTGCATTTAATGCAATATAACATACCATTTAATACGAAGCATCAACCGTCTATATAGAAAACATTGACCTGTCCTGTATTGGCAATCTGAAAGACTATAGGAAAAATGTTTGATAGATGCTATAGCCTACTTGGATAGGCTTAAATGGAATCCATAAACTATCCTAAATCAGTCTATTTGAGCTTAAAGTCCGTACTGCTTATTTAAACGTTCGAAAAGAATGTCCTCCAATACCTGCACATTCATTGTAGACCTCAGCGGGGAAAGAAATGTACTTGTGGCATGAAAATGCGCACACTGACTTGCGTTACCGGTAGATTCATAGATGATGGTGCGCGGGCATTTCACTCACGCTTGATCCGTCAACGTCACATGCTGTACTACTCATTTCATGATTGGTCACTGCCAAATTAAAATATTAAAGAGAACGATAAAATAACGTTATTAACCGGTTAATGGTCATTTCAAATTAACGTTTCTGTTCAGAACGATTCAAATTGATTTTGATTTCGTTTCCGTTTTTGTTCCTCTTAAAATTTCGTTCGTTTCCGGTTTTCGTTTTCGTTCCTTGAACCGGTTCAGAGCCCTGATTTGAACACCTGAGAAAATCAATGTTAATATTTGGTACAGTAGCCTTTGTTTGCAATTACAGAGGTCAAACGTTTCCTGTAGTTTTTCACCAGGTTTGCACACACTGCAGGAGGGATTTTGGCCCACTCCTCCACACAGATCTTCTCTAGATCAGTCAGGTTTCTGGCCTGTCGCTGAGAAACACAGAGTTTGAGCTCCCTCCAAAGATTCTGATCGGGTTAAGGTCTGGAGACTGGCTAGGCCACGCCAGAACCTTGATATGCTTCTTAAAGAGACACTCCTTGGTTATCCTGGCTGTGTGCTTCGGGTCATTGCCATGTTGGAAGACCCAGCCTCGACCCATCTTCAATACTCTAACTGAGGGAATGAGGTTGTTCCCCAAAATCTTGCAATACATGGCCCCGGTCATCCTCTCCTTAATACAGTGCAGTCGCCCTGTCCCATGTGCAGAAAAACACCCCCAAAGCATGATGCTACCACCCCCATGCTTCACAGTAGGGATGGTGTTCTTGGGATGGTACTCATCATTCTTCTTCCTCCAAACACGTTTAGTGGAATTATGACCAAAAAGTTCTATTTTGGTCTCATCTGACCACATGACTTTCTCCCATGACTCCTCTGGATCATCCAAATGGTCATTGGCAAACTTAAGACGGGCCTTGTCATGTGCTGGTTTAAGCAGGGGAACCTTCTGTGCCATGCATGATTTCAAACCATGACGTCTTAGTGTATTACCAAAAGTAACCTTGGAAACGTTGGTCCCAGCTCTTTTCAGGTCATTGACCAGCTCCTCCCGTGTAGTTCTGGACTGATTTCTCACCTTTCTTAGGATCATTGAGACCCCACAAGGTGAGATCTTGCATGGAGCCCCAGTCCGAGGGAGATTGATAGTCATGTTTAGCTTCTTCCATTTTCTAATGATTGCTCCAACAATGGACCTTTTTCACCAAGCTGTTTGGCAATTTCCCCGTAGCCCTTTCCAGCCTTGTGGAGGTGTACAATTTTGTCTCTAGTGTCTTTGGACAGCTCTTTGGTCTTGGCCATGTTAGTAGTTGGTTTCTTACTGATTGTATGGGGTGGACAGGTGTCTTTATGCAGCTAACGACCTCAAACAGGTGCATCTAATTCAGGATAATAAATGGAGTGGAGGTGGACATTTTAAAGGCAGACTAACAGGTCTTTGAGGGTCAGAATTCTAGCTGATAGACAGGTGTTCAAATACTTATTTGCAGCTGTATCATACAAATAAATAGTAAAAAAAAATCATATATTGTTATTTCTGGATTTTTTTTTTAGATTATGTCTCTCACAGTGGACATGCACCTACGATGACAATTTCAGACCCCTCCATGATTTCCAAGTGGAAGAACTTGCAAAATAGCAGGGTGTTCAAATACTTATTTTCCTCACTGTATATATTACATGTATTTTTCAAGAGATTTACTTGATCATTAAATTGTACTTTTCTAAAAGATGAAAGTAGGAATCAAAACATAATTTCTTTAATTATCATTATAATTATGATCATAATTATCTTCAATACAATTGACTTTTAAATGTAATAGTTTATTCATAATTCAGTTATTCACTCAACAACGGAGGGAATATTCACCTAAAAATAAAAAACACTGAACAACTTTTAGACAAGCTTTTACTTCCTGTAAATTCCCACAAAAGATGGAAAAAAAATCTGAGCAACATACCTTCTTTCTAGAATTAAAGATGTGTGTGTGCAGGTGCAGTAAGCGATTTCTGAGAAACGCTGCTGATATTTGAAATCAACCAAAACAAACACACCCCTCCCTTCATTGCATCAACCCCAAAATGCACAAACACACAATGTAAGAGTGGATGTCTCTTTATCATAGCTGAAGCGACGCAAAATAATGCTTTGAAAAAAATCAAGCGAAGATGACAAATGACGAAAAATGAGCACAAGAGTATACAAGCGAGAGCTTGTTAGTTGCCTGCAGCACACCAGGGGTCCGTACCATGATGGTAGTTCCTGAGTTTAGGAGTTCAGGTGTTTAGGTGTGACATCAGTAGCAAACAGCCAATCACATGCTGTGGAACAGTGAAATGGCGATTCGCTTTTCGTGAGCGAAACAGTACGATTCACTTCTCTCTTCTGCAGAATATTACGGTATTGAACAGTATGAAGAATTTAAACAAATTTACACAACAACAAGAAAAGAGCTGTCTATGAAAGAGGACAACTAAAAGATAAAATCTTGCTATATCAGTTCAAGTAATAGCTGTGAAGTAATTTTATATAGATGATATAGATATAGAGAGAATTGAACATTTAAGCTCACATGTAGTCATTTTTATAGCTTTATCTATTGAGTCTAAAGCTTATTTATATCACCTTTTTATATATTTATATTCAATTAAACTAAATTCTTAATAATAATAATAATTGATAAACTAAAACTGTACATGTGTAATAGATTGTGGATATATTAATAAGATATAATTTAACAACACAACCTCACCAGTTATGCGTTTTATGTATTGCTCTCTACACTCTCGCACACATAACGATGATTGATATGATTGGGTTTTGACTTGACTACGTTATCAAACAGCTAATAATGTGTTGATAATGTTACAAACCATGTTCCCATTCACCATGTCAGAGTCAGACAACTACCTTCTAAATATCAGCATCCCTAGAAACGCTTTGAACATCATAGTCAGAGGAGAAAGACAATTCATCATAACATCGTAATACATCATATACATAATTCACCCGCTATAATGCTTTAGGTACCTGATTTTGCCTGTCCCTTCTTGAAGATGTTCTTGTGCTCACTGTGGAAAAGCCCTGTCCTGCACGTTGATGGGATTGGTTACATGATAGTGACGGTAGAAAACTGAGGCAGTTTGAGACCATCTTTGGTTCACTGCAGTTTTAAGGAGAAAATACTCAATGGTATTGATTGATGAATTTGCATATGGTTTGACTTAAAGCATATTAAGACAACACACCGACATTAGTCTGGCCTTCACCAGACCAAGCTCAATTTAAGATTGAACATTGGTCTGGGGAGTCTGCTCTGTATTTTCTACTGCACAAGAGGCATGATCAACTAGCATAAATTAAATGACTCTGTACGCAATTGGATAGTCCTTCAACCAATCATACCACAAGAGGCGTGATCAACGGGCATTGGTCCATCGCTTCTCTATCCGTCATCATGTTAAACCCGCCAATAGCGTGCCAGGTGGATAAGCCAGTCTGTGATTGGTTCCCGCAAAAGTGTAACAGAAGCAGTAGAAATGAATGTACAGTTGCAGGGCGAAATCAAACACCGACATATAAACAACATCAAAAATGTGATTTTCAGCACAGGGGGTCTTTAAGTGCAACTTGGAAACTTAGGTCTGAGGCTCAGACACACCTATGGTTTGTGCATACAATCAATGTGGAAATTAAACAAAATGAATAGATTAGCTGTGTCCCAATTCAGAGGCTGCATCCTTCGAAGGACACAGACTCCAAAGTCCACACCTTTGAAGACCACGAAGGTCATGTGATGTTAAATGGGACGTCTAGCCTATACAGATGATTTTTCTTGTCACATAGCAACTGTGACAGCTGCCCTAACGTTTGTACTGGACTTTTTTGAAAGTTATATAAAACTGTCTGAAAACAAAACAGGGTTCACAAACTGTCTAAATATGTTCACCTAGGTCCATTTCTGTACATGAAACCCATTAGAGGCAGACAGTGCGGTCACCAGGGTTGGGGGGGGTATTTACTTTGTTCTGCAGATGAAAAAAGTGGTAGCCAATTGTTTCTCTCATATTAAACATAATATTAGCATAATTTTAATTAAATCAACAAAAAAATAAAAAATAAAAATGTAGAAAAATGTTTCTGAATAGGACTATTGATTGATCAAAATAGTGTAGATAAATCAATAGTCAGAAACAGGTGCAATGAATAAAACAGAAAAAACAATCATGAAACTTGATTCTTGAAACTTCATGAAATTTATGTACAATTTCATAATATATTTGGGTGCTCTTCAACTGAAGGTTGATACAGCTCTGTAAAATATAGGCTAGTCTACTGGAAGTGCTGTAGTTTTGCTGAACCCTATAATAAAAATACGTAAAGTAAAATACAAAAATAATTTTTTTAATTACTTCTGTTTCTGAGCAAATAAAGCAGCAGCCTAATTGATGTCATAAATACATTTGATTTTTTGATGATTTAAAAAAAAAACAAATGTTATATTTCTTATGCATGATATTTATGGAAGCATATGGGTAGCAATATTCAATTTGCAATGCAATATGCAAAAATGGCAATGCAATATGTATAATGGCTCAGTATTTAAATTTACATACCCATGTGTGCAACATTTGGAGCACAATAATTCAAATTGAATAATATGATTTGTCATTTCCTACAATCGTTTTAACATATAATTTAAACATATATTTTAACGCTTTATAAGTTGCTAAATTAAAATGAAAATGTATTGGAAATACATAGAAATTATTATTATTATTAGACCTATTATTGTTATAAATAAGACTCATCACCATCCAGATGGATTACACATAATTTTATTATTATAATTGATGCATGAAACGACAATCAGAATGGTAAAAAGAGAGAGAAAAATACAACCATACTGATATAGCAAACAATAATCATGGACAGCGTGTCTAAGATTATTTGAGAGTAAAATAACCTGTCCCACTGCTCACTTCAGCAGACATGCGACCGCACTCGTGTTAAGGTGCACGAGCGCCAGGCGCGTTCTCTGACAGATGTTCTAACCATAAATATCTATTGTTCTAAAAACGTACTGGTCTAACATAACAGTCACTGACAGACGCGCGTAATCATTTCTCTGTTCTTGCTCCATTTAATCTGCCTCTAATAGCTCTGGTGCCGCCATGTTTCCAACACCTGGCCCCGCCTTGATGCGATGATTGACAGGGCAGGGCGGGGCGGGGCGGAGACTTCATCGGCTCGGATTGCATTTTCATTTCCACATTGAATTTTGCTACATTCATTGCGGGACACGTAATAAATGCAATCGCAATGTGAGTGCAAATTAAGACAAATAACATTTAAAAGATCATTTTGCTACAATTTTAGCTTGAACACATTTAATAATTTCTGTAATACATTTTAATTTTACAACTTATAAAGCGTTAAAATATATGTTTAAATAATATGTTAAAACTAGTGTAGGAAATAGCAAATGTAAATTATATTATACATATGGTATGTAAAATGTAAATTTAAATACTGAAATGCATTGCTATTTTAAATATTGCATTGCAAATTGAATATTGCTACCCATATGCTTCCATAGATATTTTTACTTCTTTACTTCTTTATTTATATTTTTTTTACATTTGTATAATTAGATATTCGAGTAAGATGCATATAATCCAGTAATTTCTTTCAAAAAAATTGTTTGTCTCCGGCCCGCAAAGAATTCTGGGGTAGGGTAGGCTGTGAAGGATCCATCTGTTCTATCCTTCATTGCCCAGAAAACAAACAGCCTTCGAATACGGCCTTTGAAGGATGCAGCAATCGACAGTGGTTTGTGGATAAATCTTGTTGCAAAAATTCCATGACGTTACTGTCCTCTGAATTCCCCTTCTGTTCTGCAAAACTCAGAGGGCAACATAAAAAGTGCATTTGTATAAAAATGACACTAAACGAAGCGGCTTATCTTTAGATCAACACATGGCATAAAAATGCATTTCTAAATCTCAAACAATTCCATTCAAACCTGTAATCCAAAATCCTGAATTGCCACGTAATCCCACACCTACAAAAAAAAAATACTGTCCCTGAATCAAGCCATTAGTGTAATGAAAGAACCAACAATATAATAAAGATAACCAGATCAGTAAGACATGATTGTGAACATGATTATTTCAGAGATTATGATTGACCTGAAAATAATACCCGACATACTGTTCTCTAAGAAATCTACAACACACTAGATACAGATAGGAAAATATGAAATACAAAATTGCTGAATATCCTCACCATTAAAGGCTTCATTATAACTAAATGGAGTGGAGGAACTTGAAGAGGAACGCTAAGAGGTTGAACATTTCCGGTTTAAAGGATGTGCGGCATTGGCCTACATGCACAACACAGAAAGACTGATTGGGTTTTAATCCCCATAAATGCATTGCTGCATAAATCCCATTACAACCATCACTATAGGCCACTGCTGTCATCAGTCATAATATGAAAACTCCAGCACAATAGACCATTTAGGGTCACACTCGCTCTCTTTCTCTCTGCCATTTCTTTCTTATCAATTGTTTCTCCTATTATAAATTAAACTTTTTTGTGAACTCAGCATTGGCATAACATTAAAACATCCAAATTATTCAAATGACGAATTAACAGTAAAAAACAAAGAAATCAAAGGTTCAGGGTAAAAGGGCTGGTCAAAAAAATTGTATGACGTTTAGGCGATATTTAGCCTAAATTACATATCACAATAAAATAGATAGAACGTAATAATAATTGGACTTGTCATTGAATTCTTGAGAGCGCAACTTTGTTTGCAAGGCAGATTATAAAATCCTGTGTGCCTTTTACTTCCAGAAGTTGCACAAAGACAGCCAATCAGATAAGACCTTGCCAGATCAGAGCAATATATGCATCAGTGGGTCAGCGAGTGGGCCTACACTGAGGCTGAGACTGGGAAAAGAGAATAGACCTTCTGATCTGAGCAATGTGACCTATAATTTATCTTCATCTGAAGCAAAGACGATTTCCACAGGAAATAAGAGAGGGTAGCTCAGACCTCCAAGTCCCTTCAGTCACCTCCAGAACTCTCTGGATTACTGCTCCACGCACATCACCACAGGTATTTGAAGACTTTAAGGTCACAGCATTTAATTAAGATGACTCACCTAGCTACTTTGTGCTCTCATATGTTTGAAGGTGACAACCATGATTTGCTTAAATATTAATTCCAGCATGCATCCCACCAGGGCCGTTTTTAGGCATAGGCGAACTAGGCGGTCGCCTAGGGCGCCATCAGCTGAAGGGGCGCCAATGAACGCATATCAGGGGTGTGTGTAAAGGGTGTCAAAGCCACCCTGAAATATGATTGCCGCCCCCACTGGTTCCCCTAACACTATTGGATCAGAGTACTGTCAATTACTGTCTGAATGTTCCATGTAAAGTTTGCATTTGGAGCGCTCAACACCTTTAGATCAAAGAGCTCGGTCAAAGCTTTGGCAAGATAACGCTTTTTTTAACCACACAATAAAGCTAAATTCAAAGGCCAATTTAAAAAAACAGGTAAATCTGTATTTTGTTAGGGCCGTATTTGTGGCAGTCGAGAAATCACGCTGTGAAATGGGCAGATATTGCTCGGTGTGTATTATAGAGCAAAGATGTAGGCTAACCACACTCACTTTAGCATTTCATGATATCATTATATTTAGACTCTATTAAGCTTTCTTCTCTTACTTGCACCTTCAAAAGGTGTGTGTTTTTGCGCTAATGCATTGTTAAAGGATCTGTGTAATTGTCCCATATAAAAATTCAACGGCCAATTTAAAAATAGTATAATAAAATGTGCTAATTCATAATATTTATTATCCTTTATTAAACCGCTTTGTCGAATTTAATGCATCTTTACGGGTGGTGTTGAAAGCTGAATCGATTCATTCAGTTCTAATAGGGTCGTACAGGGCATAGCATTGCGCTATTTAAAGTGGAAGTTCAAGCGTCAATGAGAAACAAAGACTGCACTGAATCAATATTTATTCTTGTTACTTTCATGTGACTGGAACAGCTTTTATACGTAGTTTCCAAATTGTATTTGTATATATTTGTTAATAAGGATTACAGTTCCAAAATGGTATGTGTGTATGTATTTGTTAATAAGGATTAAAATTAATACTAGTAATAAATAACATGTTGCTTTTTAAGATTTGGCTGGGGGTGCCAATAAGGATTTCGCCTAGGGCGTCAAAATGGCTAGAAACGGCCCTGCATCCCACTATAAATAACAAAACCATAACGCTCGGTTCAGGCAAATTGCCAAAGCAAGGAGAGGCACTTTGAAAATGTATGAATGTTCTCCCAAACAAAACAAAACAAAAACAAGATTTGCATTATTCTCTTCTTTCTTTTCAGGCATGTTTTGAGGCCGGCCAATCAGAGAGCACTAATCATGCTGCTTTCACCAGCACAGCCGTCATTTACGAGGTGGAGGGAACAGCTACAGAGACAGGCCCGCGACATTCCCCAACATTTCAGAGAGCAAGACGGAGATGCAGAGTGACAGCTCTCTAATGCAGATGGGAGTCTTGCTCTAGGGCTGCATGTTGAGATTTCTGTCAGCGCTGAGGAAGCTGTAGACTACAATGTGTAGCACTGTCCTGAATCACACTGTCCTTACACAGCCTTCACAAAACACTTACTATAGAAACATCAGACCCTTCAAAAATTATTAAGATTCTGACAGAGTATTGTGCAACATAATCTGCTTACTAAATTAAATACTTAATATAACAACACTGGGTCACTTTGTGATAATAGAGAGTCTGCGCTTGTATTGTTCCACACTAAATCTAAGCAGTAAAATGTGGAAGCAAACTACCTTAATTGATGGAGAAAGTTTGGGGTTAGTAAGATTTGAAAAAAGAAATAATAAAAATAAAATAAATCAAGTACCCTTATAAAAGTGACTGTAAAGACATTACATTTTATACAATATTTCTATTACCAAATTAGAAATCAAATTATTTAATCATTTTTGCATTTGAAGTGTCGAAGAGTGTTTTTTCCCTCACTTTGTGGGTGGCAACATCCAAACAACAAGTTTAAAGTCTGCTCTTTAATGTTAGTGGCAGCATTTAACCTACTGAAACAAGGAACTGTACAAAACAGCTCTTTATACACTAGACCTATTCAGCCATTTAATTTACTTGGGTCCAGATCAAGACAGTATGTTTTTTTTTTCCATCTTCAGTCACACCATCAGTGAATTTGGATGTGCAGCAGTCGGGGTGCTGCTATGCCAAAAAGTTTGGCACAGGTGTCAGACCGGGGCAGAAAAAAAAAAGAGCGTCTGCTGCTTTGTGATTAATGAAGCCTCTCTAAATTATGCTCTGGGTGCCTATTGATTTGGCATTGCATTTGACCTGGAGATAAATTCATCTGCAAAAAATATGAAAGACTAGCAAGCCCTGCTCAGCCAGTCCAGAGCCTGTGGCATTCATCCTCCAGCTAATTAGCCTGTGCCCTTGAGCATTCAGCACTAATTTAAGGCCTAAATTATAGTGTAAGGGTAGACTGGTATTTCTCAAGCCCGAAATAAGACACATATGGCTAAAATCATAATAGAGTCAATGCTTCGAGCATATAGCTTACATTGATAGTTTGCCTCTTTTATTCGAGAGAGAAAAAAATGAGAACGAGAGAGAGAGAGAGAGAGAGAGAGAGAGAGAGAGAGAGAGAAGGGGAATGCAATCTGTGGGCATATCAGGCCACGTGATCACCACAACTCCAATGTGTCAAAAACTTGTGCACTGTCGCTACACCATGGCACTTTTCCAATAGCCATGCCAATACAATGTAATCAAATCTGTGATAGTACTTAAAGTTCTTTCTGCAAATTAACAACTAAGATCTAAATTAACTGCTTTATGTCAAGAATAACAGTTTATGTGACTGAATCAACCTGACATAATTTGGCAACACCAGCCAAAAGCATTTTTATGGGTAAGTTTAAGTAGAAATAACAGTTAATGCAACAACTGCTCATATCTATTTTTACAGTGTATTTGCTAACCACACAAAGTGTGAATGGCATCATAGTTTCTATGAAAACACAAAGGATCTCAATGACAACACTGAAAAATCTTTCACACATTGAATCTCGGTAACTAACAAACAAATAAGGGGTGTCCCAAAGTTAATGGAATCCTGAAAGTTTTAATGATGTAGAGGCAGCCACTGCAATGTGTTTCATAGCTCAAAACAAATAAGATGAAAGCCGACATGCTGAGTGAATGAGTCACGAACAATGCTTTGACAAATGCTGCTTTGAAAAAAAAAATTAAGAAAAGTTAAAGAAAAATTAACTCCTGTCGGTTTTCAACAAAGTCTGCTGTACATTTACTATAAACACTAATAAGAAAATACACAAGGATATGCTAAAATTAACTTAATTGTCTGTCAGTTAATTTTTCTCTACCAATAAGGGGAATGGATTTCTTTATCTTTTTGTTTTTTTGTTTTGTTTTTTTTTTACCTTATATTTTGTTATAAACAATATTTTCCATTATAAAATATAAAGCTATCACTCAGCTTCTGATCAACACTATATGTATATCAGTAAGCCTATGGAATAATTAAACTTCACAAAAGAATCAAAGATATGAGACGGAAAGTCACTCTAATCAATACAAAACGTTTTATCAGGGAAAGATAGATTCGATTGTGTGAAATATGTTCTAATGTTGCTTGCTATCAAGTTCGGGTTTATCGCACTATGGGTTTTCATCAGTCGGAACCACAGCATATTCGCGTCGTTAAACTGAAATGAAAACCCCTCGGCAGACAGCATGCACATCAATTAATCGTGCTGAGGTTTCTTTGGCAACCCTGTAGCCCCTTTGTCTCCATGGCAATGGCTGGCCAGTTTACATCCCGCTAAAGCGCGGCTGTTCCAGAGACACGCAGAAGCTCATTTTTACGCAATAGGGTCATTTGCGCAGTAGCTACCCAAACAAACGATTAAGCGTCATCACACAGCGCAGATCGTCGCAAATGTGATAAATAGCCTATTTGAATAGTTACTCCTACTTACCTTATGTGCAAGGAAGAAAACATAAAAGGGACTTTCAACAGAATAAGCATTGTTTTTATTGCAGGCTACGTTAAAGCGACAGCCCAATAATTCATCTCTGCAAAAAAAGACTGAATGGCATGCTGATTTTCAGTCTTTATCAGGTGGCAGTTTTTCCAAATAGGCGGACCTGCTAATCATTCATTACTGTTGTAATATTATTCGCATAAACGTTTGTCCTAGACCAACGTTTCACATGTATTTTGGCCAATTTCCAGTATTGCTTTTATGTTTTCACAATTGAGCAACAATGCAACGAGTGGGAGATGAATGAGCTCACGGTCGCTTAAACCGGTGATGCACGGTGAGCAATCGAGGCGTTTAAGACTCTTCTTACCCTTTGAAGCATCCTTTTCTTCTTTAGACTTAGCCACTTTTCCGCTCATAGATCCCAGTTTGGATGTATAGATCCCGATTTAGATTAAAATCCGAAATCCTTCAGTCGTGTAGGCTATACCCACTGTCGCTTTAGAAAATCCTTGGCAAATCCAAAACAAAGGTACCAGGTGAGGAGATAAGAGCTCTGTAAGAAAAGCATTGTAAATAAACAAAAAGTAGCATACATTTTTTAAGTAAAACATCAGAGAGAAAGTGATGGTTCTCGTACCTTCTATCGACATTTATCAATATCCGTCAATGCAGTTAAACATACAGACAACAGAAGTCGAGTTTACAAAGCGCGTGGTTAGTAACAAGTCCGCCAATGTCACAACCAAGCGCAACCTTCGCGTAGTGTCTCTTTGTTATCAACAAGGTTATCTCACCTTATCTCTTCCACGTTGTCTCCTACATTAATGCACATTGATATTGAAAAACGGCTCCCGCATGAAGCTCAAGGTGATGAAAATAAGACCAACCCTCACGAATGAGCCGTACCAGAGAACAAAAAGCGCGAGGGAAGGAGAGGGGCTTCCACCGAGTGTCAGTTGACGTCAGCTGTGACACATGGTCGCAAACGCTGATATAACCTGAGGAACCACCTTTTGATACTGTAACAGAGATATTCACACATGTAGCCTACCAGCCTGTTGCCAGCGCTTGCACACACTGGGTTTGATGTAAAACACGTAATAAGTGTGAGCAACAGGATATTACTGAGAAATAGCACCTGCACTGCATAAAGGAAATAAAACTCACTGATATCCAAAATATTTCGATATTTTCAAGAAAGGTAGACTACACTTTGCGCGTTAATAACAAACATTCACATTACAATTGGTCATGGAAATGTACCTTAATTGGTTTAAACCCATATATATATATATATATATACACACACACTCTAAAAAAAAAGGTTCTATATGGCACCAAAAATGGTTCTTGGCTCGTAATCATAGGGGAACCTTTTTTAGTGCTATATAGCACCAATGTTGGTGCTTCAGTGGTTCTTCAGCGGTTCTTCAGAGGTGCTATATAGCACCTTAGTTAGCGGTGCTATATAGCACCTTAGTCAAAGAACCGGTGAAGAACCTCTGAAGCACCGCTGAAGAACCACTGAAGCACCAAAATTGGTGCTATATAGCACTAAAAAAGGTTCCCCTATGATTACGAGCCAAGAACCTTTTTTGGTGCCATATAGAACCTTTTTTTTTTTAGAGTGTATATATATATATATATATATATATATATATATATATATATATATATATATATATATATATATATATATATATATATATATATATATATATATACTAAGTAGTTGTTGTTTCATGATGAAGGTGGCTTTGTACAGTTACAGTAGAATGAGCTAGAGAATTAAGTCAGATGCAGCAAGAATGCTGCTGTACTTGTACGAGACAGTTCTCAAAAATATTGTGTAAATTAAGGTGTCTTCCTTGGTCTATTTTCTACATATTTCTCATATATTTTTGCAGATTTCATTAACAAAGTGGACAATGCACAGTGTTATAACAATATTCACAAAGGGAAAGCGCATGCATTTATGCTAACGAGTTTCTCTCTGCATAATATCAAACACATTGTTGAGGATTAAAAAAAAACTGTAAACAACAATAGTAATTGTAAGCCTATGCACCATATTTTGAATGTGAACGGATCCGTCAGTATGTACGGCTATTTAGCAATACAATGATTTAAAGCATTTGTTTTAATCTGCATGCGATCGAGAAAACGCATCTTCGGACTGGGGAGTTGCCAAACAAACTAAATATTGTCGAGGCGAGACTGATTTTGTACGGTCTTAAATGTCCTGACACAGTCTCACAGATAAAAGATACTTTATCTTACCTGTCTAATTGATGAAAAGATGCAAAAGACCGACGAGGTAACTCGACCACGAAGTAAAGTTCTCCACGTAGCCTACTCTGCAGATTTCCACTTTTGACACCAATTGAAATCACAGATGTTTCACTTTGAAATGCTGGCTTTCTTCTCCCTGCTACTTTGGAGAAAACGACACCAGACTGTGTTTATCACCTGACGGATTGTACTACTTTTGCTGCACTGAGTGGAAGGAAACAGAAGGCGATGGTTTCAGGATCCATACTTGCTATTTTTAGGGACAGTTGGACGCATTTCAAAATGTCATTGACCAGTCATTTCGCTGCCCAGAGCTTTAAACTGACAGTGCTGGTTTTTCATTTGTTAAATCATAATTAATTAACCAAACGGAAGACTATTGCTTAAATATTCTGAACACTTAGGTCCCACCTCCATTTCTGACCTCAAAGTATCTCACGATGTATGAACACTTTTAGTTATTTAATACATACGCAACAACTCCCAGTTCCTCTCAAATGGGCAAATCAATAAGGGAACATGTAAAGGTTTTACTGGAGGGGGTTGAATAGACACATCATTTAGCAACTGGATTTCCAGCAGAAGGAAGTTTACCTCCACAAATAATGATGGCATTTTTAGGTTGCAATCTACAAAGTCACCTTGGACAATTCAAGAAGATGGCAGGCATAAAAAGAGGCCATCCAAGATGTGTGGATTAAAGTGGTTTATATGAGCACAGTGAATCTTCTGGGTTTGCAGTTTGTCAGGCAAGAGTTCACATCCCAACATAAGACAGCTGAAGTGCGTTTAACCTCCCTTTGCCCTTCACTGTTCTTGTGTTGATGCTCAAACATTTCAGCTAACATACACATATTCTGTCAAATCTAGAGCTAAAACAAAAAAACTTTCACCTATAAAATCTACTAAATTTGAGTTGACAGCTACTGTAATGCAACATGTTAAAAGGGTAAATTATGGTGGACAACAATGTTGACAGTTATGGGTATTATTGGGGCTAAATGCTTGAATTATTGTGGCTAAATGCTTGAATTGTTGCAGTGACAGTTATTTACAAAACATTTTGTGTTGGAAGTCTCTTGTTCTCACATTGTAATTATTTCCTTTCAAGTCTGTCATCGTCCTCTGAAATAACACACTGCTAGTACCACCAGTATTAATGCTGAACACAATGTGCTTATTCAAATAAAATGGAACATAAAATGCATAGTTTTTGTGTACTACAGTACTACATTTAGTGAATAGAAACACTTCACTTTGAATCTTTATGATTAAATACATTGTTTGGAGAATTTATGTTGAATTGTGGTGTGCAGTATATTGTGTTGCCATTTCCAAGACGAGATCTACTACCAAATATGTGTACTGTACAATAGTGAAGTGCGTACAATCTCTTTGCATGTACGTTGTAGTAAAACAGGACTTTAGTGTGGATTATTGGCCTCCTCTTTCTCCATTTATATTCATGAGAACTGAGAGATGCATAAGAAATTTCGGTAACACTTTACAATAAGGTTCATTAGTTAACATTAGTTAACCACATTAGTTAACATGAACTATTAATGAACTGCACTTATAAAGCATTTATTTATCTTTGTTAATGTTCATTTCAACATTTACTAATGCATTATTAAAATCATGAACAGCTGGATTTATATTAACTAACATTAACAAAGATTAACTAATGCTGAACAGACGTGTTGTTCATGGTTAGTTCATGTTAACTAATGCACTAACTAATGTTAACTAATACAAGCTTATTGTAAAGTGTTACCAAAATTTCTCATGCTGGGTCTGGTAGCATTAAACAGAGGTATAGATTACCAAACGGGAGATCAATATTTTCCATGTCCAATCAGAAGTAAAAGGTCATGGAGGTCAGTGTGCTCCTGATCAGTGAAGAATGGGGTCACCGGCTGGATGACATCATGAAAACATCTATCTGAAAAATGATCTCACTATTCTGCAAATGGCTTGTCAGTTAATTTAGCCCAATAATAATCACTAAAAATGTGTCAAAACATTGCATTTTTGATTCAGTTAAACATAAGTGGCATTTTGATTCCAAATTATTATATAAATGAGAACATTGTGCATTAAATCAACAGACCACTTGGTTTGTTGCATTTAATGTCCTATAAATGATTGGTTAGGGCCATATTGATTGAGCAGTCAGCTAATATAGGTCTTTCAATGACCATCCCATACTGATGTCTAGATTCCAGAGAGCAGGGTATATGCAGAAATGTTAATATACGCAATACAATTTAATAATGGTAAATGAGATATCACACATAAAACTGTAGACTTACAATACGTTACACAATATTTACTCACAGAATTTGAACATAATACAAATAAATTTATAATACAATAAAAACATGAAATCCAGAACTGGTTATTGAAAACAGTTTGTGTTGTATATAGTTTTAGGAAAGATGCCTGCCCCAAGTCTGAGTTCTCTGTATATCCCTATATTGTTTTCAGTCCCCATTTTCCATAAACATTAATAGCAAACTCAATCCTAACTGCCAATTGAACATCCCCCAGTATGTCAAATGATCAAGTCAAAATATAATACATTAAAGGGTTATTTCTTCTGAACTAAAATTAAGATATCTTTTATGAACTCCGAGAGGTTTCTGAACCACCCATAGGCAGCAAAGTCATTGCAACTTTCAAGGCCCATAAAGGTAGTAAAGACATCGTCTTTCCACGTCAAAGAGGGCAGGAACCCCAGAGTGCCCCTACATATTACATAATTGCCACGGAACAATGGCTCCGAGGTGTTCACCAGCTATAGCAAACTTTTCTTAAAAGCTCCAAATGAACTTTGTTTTTGCCTGATTTTGTTCGAAATGACATCACATCAAACGGAATTGAAGAACGAATTGAAGTATATTGCGGCCTGTAAACCTTTGGAGATCTACTGCTTTCTGGCAGGTATATGTATATTTACCATAAATTCTTTTTAGCTTACATTGCTGTTATCCAAAAGGTGTAAAAAGGTGGAGATGCATGTAAGAATCTAAAGCTACGTTGTTCACACTGTCAGTCCAAATCCAATTATTTGTGTATCCGATTGGAATCTGATCTAAAATTATTGACTGTCCACATTGTGTATCGTAACTGTTCAGATCCCATTAGTGTGTCCCATGCCACACTATCGTTTTCCGGAATATCTGCATTGGTTGCTATGGAAACCAGCAAAACGAAGGAGGCTGGTACATGTGGCTTTATTCCGTGCTCCACCAGTTTCAAAATATGTCTCCGTTATATTGTCGTTTTTGTGCTTATCCGGCACTATGCAATGACACAACATTGTTTACAACAACGTCTGATGTTTACATTTTATGTGTCGTGAGACAGTCACATAAACTATGCGAAATTCACAGTCAGACTGAAACAGATTTCCAGAAATTGCGCACAAAAAGTATTCCCGTCGCTTCATAAAATGAAAGGAGGGTCTAATGCTATTTCATGCATTCTGACTTATTTACACGGTTAAAGAGTTGGATTCTCATGCTAAACATGGCCAAAAAAAACGTGTTGGACGTATGACATTTTATTTCTGTGCCAAATACACTCCTTCTGGAGTTTAATAGTTTTTTTTTCGAGTAAAGGCCTCTGTGAGGTCATAATAGGTGGAATTACTTGTATGGGCACTTGTGAAACTGCATCAAATGTCTGTGTTTTGTTGGCAATCGGTGCTTAAGTGCATATAATGTAAACAACACAAATGTATATTGAATAGAAAGTTATCCAGGGAGGGATAATGCCAAGAATGTATTATGTATGCGTGTGCTCTCTTTAGCTCCGCCCACTCCTCCACGAGTTTGGCTGTTTTCTGAAAAAATCAGTTGGCCTACAGCGTATCTGTCTTTTATAGATATGATAAAAACTAAAGACTCTTCGGAGATATGATATGAATGCAATACTACTCTATAGGTACTTAAGATTAACATGAGATTGAAATTGTGTGTGTAACCCCCCTTTTAAGGGTTAGGGTTGAACCACTGTAGTGACATGGACTATTTTAACAATGTCTTTACTACCTTTATGGGCCTTGAAAGTTACCTGTGAGTGGTTCAGAAACCTCTCAGATTTCATAAAAAATATTTTAATTTGTGTTCTGAAAATGAACAAAGGTCTTATGGGTTTGGAACGACATGAGGGTGAGTAATTAATGACAGAATTTTCATTTTTGGGTGAACTAACCCTTTAAGTCTTTACATGCTTTTAGCGTCAATGTGACTCTCCCACACTGTCCATTGTGCTACAAAATAACAGTAGTTAAAGTCAGGGGTGTTGATTTCCAAAGGTGTCCTTGAAATGCTTTTACTGATGAATGGTTGGAACGACGGTATTATGTGGGCAACAATTATCCAAATGTTCATGAAGAAAAGCTCAGCTGTGAACGCTCATTTATGGGCAGACATTAATCGCAGCTTTACTTACACAGCCAGCACAAAGTCATGGTGATTTTCTCTAACTTGTTTTGTGAGGATGCACACACTTCAAAGTGACTTTGTAGAAGAGTATTTATAAGTTTACTGCTTTAAATAAAGTGAACATCTGAGCTCAAATCGTGGTTGATCAAATAGAGGTTTTTTTTCTTTTTACAGAACAAATGCTGGATGAGAAAATGTCTTTTTTTTTTTTTTTTTTTTTTAAAGTGTTAGCTTTGAGAAGTCATATGGGAATGTTCCTAAAATAATTTTCTGGGACAGAGAGAAAAGTGTTTTAAGAGCAAGTGATTTATGGACTGCTGTTATGCTGAGGTTAGAAGGCTTATTTTGTAAGTATTGATATGTCTCGTGATGTGGGCGAGCCTGATAAGAGAGCAATTACAGTTATGATCAGTATTCTGCTACTACAGTATGACATCATACCAAGAGCAAACACACTGGAGGGTTAAATGGCTGACTTTGCAGTATAGATAATTGCTCACCACCCACACAAGTATTTATTAAATACCCAAGAGTGGATATTTCTAATTCCCACTGTCTTTGTTGCATCAGCACTTCTTCCAGTGCTGTATAGTGCACATATGCTAGCAATGACAGGTCCCAATGGGGTTAGGCATCTGTTAGAATTGAGGTCAAAGGCCTTGACCTGACACCACAATTCTGTCATCCCCTCTTTCTAAAATTGGTACAATTGACCCCTCTGGGTTTCTGACTGAATTTTCTATCCAAAGTGTCATCACTCATAAAGGCCCCAATATACTAACAGCACAGTTTGTTTTCTTCGTTTAGGGGTAAAAAGAAGTTTGACACGATATTTAGAGTGATATACTCTTAGTGAACATCCCGATGCCGCCCACTCTGCTGAGAGAAACGTTTAGATGAATGTGTAAATATGTAATGCGCGCCTTCCTCTCATTAACAACATAAACACAACAAAAAGGACATCAGTGAGAAAACATAAGTTAAGAAAGCATGTTTGCATGAGCTCTGCAATTCGACACTTCAGTGAAGTAAAGTCATGTTGCATTTATTTTTATAGCACTTTATACAATAGATTGCTTTAAACCAAACAGCTTTACAGTAATAAACATGAAATAAACAATATCAGTTTTGTTTTCATTTTGAATTAAAATTGAATTTCTATCATCTCTCCAGTGTTTGTTTTCACTCCCGGAGGTCTGACCTCGATGGACTCAACAAAGAAAATGAGCCGGAGAAGATTTACAGAGGGCATTTAAGAGGGCAGAGCCACAGAGTGCACTTGGTGCACAAAGTTCATTTGGGACGCAAACAAACTTAGTTTTTGCCTGGTTTTGTTTGAAATGACTTCACATCAGTTCATTCTTCAATTTCGTTTTGAAGTATATTGCGGCCTTTAAATCTTTGGAGATCTACTGCTTTCAGGGAGCACGGGGCACAACCTAACGCGGGTTTAGTTGTAACACGCATATTTTAACCCTTTCCACACATGCCAGAATGACGAAACTTAATGTATTTACTAGTTGCCATATCAACATTATTTAGAGAAAATAATAGCGCCAAAATTAAAAAAAATCTCTGGAAGATATCACTGAACATGTATTGAACCATAGCAAAAGTAAATTTCTTACTTAAGTTTTCATCTCTGTTTTTTGTGTTTAATTAAAATAAGACAAATCGTATATTATTCTAATCTTATATCTGTTATTTAACAGTTGAGATGGTTCTTTAATGCTGATCTAACCAGCAGAAGACACGAGCCGTGATTTAAATCCCAGTTGCGCAGATGGGGTGCGTTGTAACACTGCGTTTCAATGAGCCCCTATTAGAAATATGCCATTATATTCTATACTTTTATGAATTTTTTTGAGAAACCATGAGAAAAGGGTGAATAATGATTGAGAGTTAATGTTCAGAAATTATTAATTATTATTATGTTTCGAACTATGCTGTATAGCTGTATTTAGTGATGTGTTTGTAGTCAAACTCAAAAATGCTTATATTTTTAATGATTAAAAAAATGCCATAATGTTATTTTAAAAAGTTAATAATTGTATTTTGTTGACAAAATATTTTAGTTTGTCTTGTATATTTTTTTGATTATATCAGGTAACATTTTAAGCTGTTATTTGGTCATGTTACATTGTGCCCCACCACATGTTACAATGTACAAAGGCATGTTGTCACATTTCACTTTCATTCTTTCGGGGTAAATCAAGAAAAAAGTATGCACTGTATTAATGAAACAAAACCACATAATTGTACTAGACGTGTGCAATTAATGTGGGAAAAAATAAATACTCTGAACCCCAAGTGGATTTACACAAACTGAGAAAGTCTAAAAGCGTTAGGGTGTGCCCCACTCTCTCCTATGTATATTTACCAGAAAATCTTGCTGTTATCCAAAATGTGTAAAAAATGGGGAGATACCAACCCGATCTCATGGCAATTCGTACATATTTTACGAGGTGGCTAATTCGTACGAATCTGTACGACCTCAGTCGTACGAATTCATACGATTTTTGCTAAATCGTACGTATTTGACGAGTTGCCAAATTCGTACGAATTTGTACGAATGACCTACCTCAAACCCCGCCCCTAAACTTAACCGTCACTGGGGATTAGACAAAACGTACAAATTTGTACGAGTGAGGTCGTACAAATTCGTACGAATTAGCCACATCGTACAAATACATACGAATTGGTCGTGAGATAGCGTTGCGAGATACATGTAAGAATCTAAAGCTACGTTTCTAGTCCAAATCCAATTATTTGTCTATCCAATTGGAATCTGATCTAAAATGATTCACTGTCCACATTTTGTATCGCAGGGGTTCTCAACCCTGGTCCTTGAGACCCACAGTTCTGCAGAGTTTAGCTCCAACCCTAATCAAACACACCTGAAACAGCGAATTAACCTCTTCAGGATTACTAGAAAGTTAACGGCTAAACTCTGTAGGACAGTGGGCCTCGGGGACCAGGGTTGAGAACCCCTGGTGTATGCAGCAGATCCAATTTGTGTGTCCATGCCACAATTTCATTTTCTGGAATATCAGCATTGGTTTATATGGCAATGACATTGCTTTGGTATGTATATGCCAAAAACCACAACAACCACAACATGGAGGGGTTTGCAATGTGTAGCCGCCCCGTTGGACAACTGCGTCTTCTGAGGCAGCAGAAGAAATGTAGGAGGCTGGTATGTGCGGCTGTATTCTGTGCTGTCATCTTCAAAATGTCTCCGTTATATTGTCATTTTCTGCTCGTCCAGCACTTAGCAGCAACACAATATTGTTTCTGCAATAACTTTCAGAATGTTTCCTACAACAACGTCTGGCATTTACATTTTACGTGAGACAGTAACATCAAACCATGCAAAATTTGCAGTCAGACTGAAACGGAAATGCGATTTGAATAGGATTTTAAACCACATGAATGTTGCGCGAAACGGATTTGTAAAATTTCATGTGATTTTTTGCCATTCACACATGCTAAATCTGATCGGATTTTAATCGGATATGGACAAAAATTAGATTTGGACTTACAATCTGAATGAGGCTTTAAGCGATAAAAAAAGGCCAGCCTGTCAATTAGTTAACCTGAGCTTGACACATGAAATATCCCACGGCATGAACAGGCATGACTCTGTACACTCTAAAAAAAAAAAAAGGTTCTATATGGCACCAAAAATGGTTCTTCGTCGTAATCATAGAGGAACCACTTTTGGTGCTATATAGCACCATATCTTAACATGTTATGTATATGGTAGCGGTGCTATATAACACCTTAGTTAGCGGTGCTATATAGCACCTTAGTCAAAGAACCGGTGAAGAACCTCTGAAGAACCGCTGAAGAACCACTGAAGCACCAAAATTGGTGCTATATAGCACTAAAAAAGGTTCCCCTATGATTATGAGCCAAGAACCATTTTTGGTGCCCTATAGAACCTTTTTTTTTTAGAGTGTACCTTTCTCCATCTCCCTCTTGTCTCTTCCTCTGAACTCCTCCATCTCTGCTGCAGAGCCTTGAGCAGAGTTCTGTTTAACATTCCATGGGTAAACATTAGGCTTTATTGTAAGTCTGTCCTGGAGGGTTGGAGGGCCTGACCCCCAGAAAACTATAGTTCAAACAGAGGAGCTGCAGAGGACTGGAAAAACACTCGGGAAGAAACTAAAGAAGAAAAAGAAAAAGATTCTGTTATTGAGCTGGAAGTGTTGTGATATTTGGTTAGGCACAATGTGAACTTTTCTTTATGATAATGAATAAACAAAGTATGTGCGATTGTCTTGGCATTTGATGAATCCCAGAGATCTGAGAACATTCTGCAATGTTAACAGCAGATTATCATCTTAAATGTGGGGAGGAAATTTTACGTGTAATGTAGTAAGAACATTATCTTCCCACTGCAGTCCAGAAATTAGTCCTGCATTTAAAAATGTTTGTAAACTTGTGAATTGGGTCATCAAAGAATTACATCGGAGCATTGACACTGTTTTTAGGCATTTGCGTTTTAATCACCAGCTGCTGTTTGTGGTGATGGGATAATGGTAGTGTAATGTCAATAATACTGGACTTGGTTGTTTTTTAGTTTTTCATTTAGACAGGGTCGATTTAACAAACTAGGATTAATTAGAAGGATTTAATAGAGTCCCAGCAAAAGTTTCAGAGGTACATTTTTAAAAGTTGAAAGTACTTAAAAGTACATTTGACATTTAAAATTTGAATGGCCATTAAAATGTTGCAGTTACCACAAAACTTTCAAGTTAGACATGGCTTAGTCGTTCATTTACCATCTGAATTGTCGATCATTCATCGAGTAGACAATGTCAGTGGGATTTTTACTTACTGTCAGACTCAGTGTCAAGACAGACAGATACAATGCTAGAGCAAAGGCCAACGGCTTTTCACAGCTCCTCAGTTAAAACCCTTCCAATATGATGAAGCACTGATAGTCTGTAGAGAGAGAGAGAGAGAGAGAGAGAGAGAGAGAGAGAGAGAGAGAGAGAGAGAGAGAGAGAGAGAGAGAGAGAGGTGTCAAAAGAAATGTGTTTACGGTTTTGAGCACACATAAAGTGACTATTTCTTTTCATCCTCCTACTAAATATCAAGCAGATTGTTTAAATGTCAGCTGCTTAGATTGGGCCGGGCTGGAGTGGTGCACAGGGTCCGTGGGTGTGAAACATTACCCTTTCAGACTCACAGAATGACTGTGCTAATTAACAGAGGTGCACTCGAACAAATACCAGATTAATGTCAATGACCACGTCCCGGAGACTATATAAGGCATAGGCAGATTCTTCAAGCCTGCCGTCGTTCCATTTATAACTGCAGCACTGCACCCACAGAAAGGGAGTCAGGAGTCTGGAGCGCTCCGTGTGATTTAATGGTGGAAAGGGAGACAGATGTTAGAGCCAGCAGCAGTAAATGCCCCCATACTCACCTTTAGAAAATAAATGGGATGCTTCCATGCCATGGCACATGTCTAGCGTGAGAGATTAAACAAGCGGTCATCAGTCACGATCCAAACTGATTAAACACACTGAAACACGTCTTAACATGTCATTGACATGATTAAATATCTAATAAGGGGACAGATACGCTATTTTTTTCAGACATTTTTGTCATATGAGCAACCAGTGCTACTGTATTAGGTAGCACCCTTCTCAGGTCAAAGAATATAGGAGAGATGTGGGCTAGTCACTTTTTTAGACCACTATTTTCAACATCTCTTAAGGTAGGTTTATTTTTGAGACAAGAAAGTGAAGCTAACATTCTATTCAGATGTGCCTTGATGCCTTCTTACCTTGAAATGTGTCCTCTGAAGGCAGCATTTCAGGTTTTGGAATCAGCCCCTGTCATGATTCTAGTCTTATGTGGACTATTTCCTGTACCGGGCCATACATGTTTTGTAGTCTTTTGTAGTTGATTTTTCCCAGGTGTGTCTTGTTTGCCTATTATCCCTTGTGTATTTAAACTCCAGTGCTTCTTGTCCTTCTTGATTGTATGTTTGCTGAGCTCGTTCTGTTCTTCATGTTGGATTTTATTCTGTAAATAAACTTTGTTTCTGAGTTCACCATGTATTACACAACCAGTGTTGTTAACTAAAACTAATCATTAAACTACATGATTAAAACTAAAACTTTTTGTTAAATGAAATCGAGCTGTAATCAAATAAAATATTAGACGACAAACTTAAACTAAAATTTGAAATGTTGCCTTGACAACTAACTGAAATAAGTTTAACTACTAAAATAAAAGTAAGGGTACTTTACAATAAGGATTCATTTATTAACATTAGTTAACATTAACTAAGAATGAACAATTCTTCTACAGTTCACATTTATTAATATTAGTCATTATTTAAATCAAAAGTTGTATTTGTTACATTATTTAAATCACTGTGAACTAACATGAACAAACAATGAATAGTTATATTTTTATTAACTAATGTTAACAAAGATGAATAAATACTGTTACAAATGTAGTTACTCGTTGTTAGTTAATACATTAACTAATGTTAACAAATGAACCCTTATTGTAAAGTGTTACCAAAAATGGAAATAAAAGATTACTTTAATAAAGTGGTTAGCTATGAAGCAGAAATCAAGACTTGTGCATGACCCAAAGGAGGGCAAGGTTCCGCAAGTGGTTCTTCAATAAAATAATATATAATTTGCTTAAATAATGCTAATATGATTGAAAACACACCAAGGCAGCAAAGTTAACACACCATGTGGAGTGACTGATGTCCGTATTGCGCTCTCAGAGAGGGAGGAAAACAGTAAGATTTACATGGTGAGTCAATGCTAATCCCTGTTACCGCAGAAACAGAGGCAGAGAATGTGGTGTGTGCGTGATGTGAAGGTTATTCTCAGACAGCCTGCTATTCTTAGGCTGTCTGCATTAGTCTGAGATGGTGCAAAGTTTATTTTTCTCTCTTTCTTCCAAAAACGTACAAAGCAAAGTGAAGTAATTACAACCTTTCTCAAGTCTTCTCTGTGATGTTTCTCTGTTCTCACTGTTCGCTGTGATGTTCACTGCTATATCTGTGGTTTGGCCTGCTGCCTCGCCGTCTCTGGAGAATAATCAATCTCACTAAAGGAAGAAATTCATGTGAAACTCAACCTCAGTTTGTGGTTTTATTAAGTGTATCATATAAAACAACTTGTGCAATATACTTACATGTTCTGGATACTAAATGCACATGATACTAAATGGACACATATACAGTTTAATGCTATACACAAGCACCTTTTGTTGCCAAGCTTATTAAAGGAATAAATCACTACCTAAAAAAAAATATTGTCATAAATTACTCACCCTCACGTTGTTTCAAACCTATGCTTTCTTTCTTTAATGGAACACAAAAGTTTGGAAGGATATTCAAGCTCTAAAAATAACAGGAAAAAACCCTACTTCGTTTAAGTTCCATATAAATGATTTATTAATTTACCAGATGCTTTTATCCAAAGCAAATTTTAAATGAGGAACATTAAATGTAATTGCGAGCAATAGTCATAGTATATCAAAGCAAGATATTCTTATACATTAAATGCCACGTCTTCTGAAGTCAAACAAGCTTTATGCAAGGAATTATACAATTATTTCCCATTATTCCCAGATCATATTTCCTGGTGCTGTAGCTCACAAATCTCATTTGTGCAAATTAAAAATGTGCATATTTAAATTTGGTGCATCCAGATCGGTTACAAGACGCCAAGAACAAGAACCAATAGTGTTTGGCATGTCTTGGCTAACCAAAAAGATTTCTTAGTCGAGGTAGAGGATTTTTCTTTTTCTCACACAAATCTAGAATGCGACTTCAGTAGACTGCCAATATAATGCAGGAGTCGTATGTACCACTTTTACAGTATAGTGCTTTGGGTCTATTTTTGGAGCTCAACAGTCCATGGTCACAATTCGCTATCATTGTATGCAGCGTGAACATTATGCGTAACATCTCTTTTTGTTTTCATTATATGAAACTAGGTTTGAAACAACTCACTCAACACAGGGTGAGAAAATAAGGATGAAACTATTCCTCTAATAATGTAGTGTGGATCATGGGAACATGAAGTATCTGAAAACAGTGCAGTCTTGTACCTGTTATTATTGCAAAATTCACAGATCGTGACTAGCCCACATCTCTCGCTCTCTCTTCATCCCTTCTATCTGCACATTATGATACACCCAGTCAGGTGCTTTTCAGGGCCAAAAATAAGTTCATACAAATGGCTTGTGGATCTAATGAGCTACACTGGCCTTATGGAGAGTTCACAAGGCCTGGGACCTCTGCGATCTGCTTACCTCCCCAGAGTGAAGATGCGCTCCATAATCGATTGCACTGAACAGGCGTCACATTTTTATTATCTACTGCAGTGGGCTGATCCTTCGCAGTAGCCTCTAATCTAATTGGAGATGGCACCAATTCCCAGCAGCACAGGCCAGGCAGACAGACGCACATCGCTGCTGAAATCAATGGTGCTGTTATAAATCAGCTGCAGTTCCCATATGCTCCACATAACCAACATATACCTGGCCTGGTTGATCTCTCAACATTACACAGTCTCCGCACCTACTTGGTATCAAGTATAAACTTTACTCTGTGTTACTCTGTAAAGCTAAGCGTATCCCATCATTCATCACATTCAGGAATTCATGTGAATTCAAAATAAGTACATAGGAGTATAAGATTTTGTATGCAGCCTGCAAGTGTGTCCTGTTGTGTAATGACAAGCAGTCAAGTGCAATGACCGTCCCTGTGTCTGAATATGCAAACTTCCATACTATATAGTAGGTGAAAAACAGTAGGCCTATGTGAGCCAAATAGTATGTCTGAATTCATGCTATTAAACGGCAGCGCCCTCAAATATAGAGCCCTATTTAAGGGTATAGGGGGCGATTTCGGATTCAGCCTAAGTAGCAGTTGAAGTCGCACATGCGCAATAGAATGCCGTTGCCGTTCCATCCAGTTTTTGCTTTAAATGATGTTTCATTAACAAAGTTCGGGAGAAGCACGTTCAAATGATCTATCCAATCATAATGTCATTCAAACCAGCTGTCAGCAATCAGTAATCAACATGTCTACCCGATCAGCACAAGTGGAGGATCATATAAATACTGTTGAAGCTGCCATCGTAACATAGAGGGTAGAAAGCCGGCTAAAACATGACGGAGGAATAAACTCACGTAGCCATCGGGTTTCGTTTGACTGGCGTGCACACGCACACGCACACACGCACGCACGCACGCACGCACGCACACACACACAGGGGCATGCCGTCATTTATTAAATTGCAACACCTGAACAGCATAAATGAATGAACCACACCCCTTAGACTCACACCCCCTTAGACAACAGTCATAATAAGAGCACATTCAAGGTCACCAATGTTCACTTGCTCTTAGGCTGAATAACATACAGTTATCATGTACATTTACATCACACCAAAAATAAAACACACAAATCTATCAAGCATGGCTTTGGTTACAGGTTTGGTCAAAATATCTGCAACCATGGCTGCTGTAGGACATTATTCAATAGTTATCTTTCCATCTTCAAGTGCAGATCGAACAAAATGATACTTAATATCAACATGTTTACACCTTTGACGGCATATAGGGTTCTTGGACAAAGCAATTGCCCCTTGATTGTCCTCATAAATTGTCACTGGTGTGTAAATACATGCATTGTCCATTTTGTTTAATAACTGGACAAGATATAGGCTTTCCTGTGCAGTAGCTGCCAAAGCCATATACTCAGCCTCACATGTGGAAAGAGCAACTGTGGATTGTTTCTTAGACCTCCAAGAAATAACAGGACCAGTGGCAGACAAACCAAAACAGTAACCAGTTGTACCTCTTCTATCATTTTGGTCTGCTGCCCAATCAGCATCACTAAATGCAAAGAGATTAAGATTTACATCATTTCTCCTATAACGCAATCACAAACTGCAAACTTCAAAGGCTATAATTTCATGAAATAAATGTGAGTGCTCACGTTTCAAAATATGAATGTGGTGCTGTTGTGCATTCTATGGGCTTGCAAACAATGCTTCAGAATGCTTCAGTTCAGAGCAGTTCGCAATCAATAAATAGTGCACTTTTATGCCAACAGATTTCTTATGAACAATGACAATTTTTCTGAAAAGTCTGAAAAGTTTTCTTTACTGTGATTATTTTTGAATATGTTGTATACAGTTGTAAGACTGTAAATTTAATCTCCCTCATATGAATTTTAATGAGCATTCACAATAATAAGGCATATATATTTCAAAATAAGAGTACCATTTGGTTACACAAATGTGTTTTTCTATTTGTCTGTCTAAATTTTTCTCCACCACAACATTGCTGTTGCCTCTGCTCCCACAGGATCTCCGTTTCTCTGGCTAATTTTCTCCATTGCCACAGCAGTGCTGTTCCTTTTTCTCTAATAATACATTTAATTTGTAGTGCGCCTTTCTCAACGTCAAAGCGCTAAGGATGATTAAAGCACAACTGTACAACCTGTACGCGTCACTTCAAGTCGCTTTCCCATCACCAAAATCCACTCCACCTTCCAAAGCCGCAAACAGGGCGAGTAATCACAAGGCCCCAAACTCGCGCTCCCATAAAACACCTACAGGAACGGTTCCCTCACAGGAACGGTTCTTCCACGAGCGCCAGGCCGTAGTAGCAGGCCTTCAGCCAGTCTGGGCCGTGTCCCAGATCCCGCTGCTGCCATCACCATTCTCAACTCTTCTCTCTGCTCTGCCGAGCTACAGACCGCAGCTTTCTCCAGTGCTGTACCTCACGTCACCATGCCAACTTCCACAGGCCGCGTGTTCAGTGTGAGTATGTCTCCGTCAGCAGTGCAGGCTCCGTTATCACAGCCTTTTCCTGTCACTTTCTCTAACCCTTTCCCTTGTCCATCCAGACTCTAGCGCAAAGCTTCCTCCGCTAGCGGTGCAGGCCCAGATGCCCTATTTTCCTCCCCAGCTTTCCTCCTTTCCCACTCTCCCGTTCCTCCTCTGCCTAGGGGCGACCGAAACGTGAGGTTGCCTCCGCAAGTTGCCCCGGCTTTCCTTCCTCCTAACACCTTTCCCCAAACTCGTTCTCTTTTCATTTTGTTTTACACAACACTGATGCCCATCCCGCAGAATGCTACAGCCATGGAACCACCCCTCAGTCGTGGCCTAATGGTTAGAGAGTCGGACTTGTAACTGGAAGGTTGCGGGTTCGAGTCTCAGGTCCGGCAGGAATTGTCGGTGGGGGGAGTGAATAACCAGCGCTCTCCTCCACCCTCAATACCACAACTGAGGTGAGACCCTTGAGCAAGGCACCGAACCCCCAACTGCTCCCCGGGCGCCGCAGCAATATGGCTGCCCACTGCTCCGGGTGTGTGTTCACAGTGTGTATGTGCTCACTACTGTGTGTGTGTGCACTTGGATGGGTTAAATGAGTATGGGTCACCATACTTGGCCACACGAGCACAGATCCTCACAGAAATTCAGGATTTTGGCACCAAAGACAGACCCATTCCCAACCCCAGTACCACTATTCAGAGCTGATATTCCCACAAACCACCCATTGAAATCCCTCCTTGACACCTCTCTTAATTCCATTCTTCAAGCCTTTTCCCCCAGAACCCTCCAATCCTACCCAACTACATGGAAGTGTTTCAAGTCTTTTCACTCCACAAACAACCTGAATTTTCCAGATTTTTCTCTGCTTACCATCACTTCATTCGTATCTCATCTCAACAGCATCAAGAACCTCCAAGCCAGCTCCATCAAGGGTTATCTAAGCGGAATTCAATATTTCACAAACTAATTTTTGGTTTGTCCTCCTCAGAATTGACCAATTCACAAACATCCATGCTCATCAAAGGCATCCAAAAAAAAAAAACCCAACCCATCTGCCCAGACTCCAGACAACCAATAACTTTAGATATACTCACTAAATGTATCTCCACCCTCCGCCGAGGCTATCACTCCATCAATACCGCACTCTGGATGCAATGTTCATATAGGCTTTCTTTGGCTTTCTCAGATGCTCAGAACTCACCATCACATCCAGCTTTAACCCAAAGATTCATCCCACACTTTCAGATCTATCAGCGCTAGATGACAAAACAATCTCTTACTTCATCAAACAAAGTAAGACAGATCAAATGAAAAAAGCCATTTCATTTGCATTTTCAACCTCCCCCATCATCAATTCAGCCGTTCTAACCCCTTTTAGCCTACCTACATTTAGAAGCTTGCAGACAAGATTCCTGTCTGTCCCACTCTTCGTAGACGACACCAACCGCCCCGTCACACGTTTCTGGTTCCAGAAATACCTCAAGTTCATATTGATTCAATCTGGCATCCCAGCAGTAAACTTTTTTTTAACCATTTGTTCCACATAAGTGCAGCAACCACAGCTGCCCAAAAAGGCTTCTCCCAGTACCAGATCCAAGCACTTGGTCGCTGGTCGTCAGAGGCTTTCAAGAGCTACATTTGTTCCAATCGCTTCCACATCAAAGAAGTTTCTATACACCCAAACCTACAGAATCACCTGATCTGCTTCAATTCAATATCACCAATCCACTAAGGGAAACAATCATATACTCACTGCTGCGGCAGAATCTCCCCAGTCGCTCCCACAGGAGCCTGCATCATTCTTTCACTTCGCTCCAACAGAAGCTCACTTTCTCCATCCAACTGGTTTTACTGCCAAAGCAGTGTCATCTCCTTCGCTCCAATAAAAGCCCAGTTTCTCTGCCCCAAAAGCCTCCACTGCCTCAGCAGTAAAACTATTTTTTCCGTTATTAACTTGCTTTTACTGCCGCAGCAGTGTTATCTCCATACTCCCGGAAGAGCTCAGATCTATGTCCAACCCGGCTCACCGGATATTTGGAAAGCAAGTTGAAAACGGCTCGTCTCCACTGCCGCATCAGTGTCATCAACTACGCTCCTATAGGAGCTCTGTTAATCCATCCAAATTCACTGCACTGCCACGGAAGTGTCATCTCTTTCGCTCCCGCAGGAGCCCGATTTCCCCGTACAACTGGCTCATTGGATAGTTTGAAAAGCAAGTGGAAAACGACTCATCTCCACTACCGCAGCAGACTCGTCAATTTCAGCTCCTGCAGGAGCTCTGTTACTCCATCCAAACTCGCTCCACTGCCACAGCAGTGTCATCTCTTCCACTCCCACAGGAGACCAATTCTCTGTACAACTGGTTCACCGGATAAGTTGGAAAGCAAGTTGATTATGTCTCATGTCCACAGCCACAGCAGTGTCGTCAACTCCGCCCAATTTTTTGGGTGTACTCTGAATTCGGGCCAAATACCGAGCTCGGAGCCCTCTCTTCGGACAGCACGCCAAATACGCATACCATTTATTCTATCTGACTTATTTGTAAGTGTGAACTTGTGAAATGATGTTTCATTAACAAAGTTCGGGAGGAGCATGTTCAAATGATCTATCCAATCATAATGTCATTCAAACCAGCTGTCAGCAATCAGTAATCAACATGTCTACCCAATCAGCACAAGTGGAGGATCATATAAATACCCTGTCAACTCAACAAAGTTCCTTGACAGGTTTTCAGCATCCCTCCACCACCCCATCTTCCTCACACTCACCTGGTTACTTTCCTAACCAGAGATACGGGGGGAGTACTCTGAGTTCGGGCCAAATACTGAGCCCTCTCTTCGGACAGCACGCCAAATACGCATACCATTTATTCTATCTGACTTATTTGAAAGTGTGAACTCGTGAACCCCCTATAGTAGCGGATGTAATATGTACATCTGAATTTCATTCATTCACAAATTGATACTGAACTTACTTTTTAACGGTCGCAAAGTAATTTCAAATCAATTATAGTAACTATTATACAGTATGCGATTTCTGACGCAGCGGGTAAAGTTTGGACAGGCCTACTGCCTACTGAAAAAAGTTAGCGTAAGATATAGCGGACCTTCCATCGCTAGTGATCTGGACATGGCTACATGGCTACATGGCTATACTCTATACAGGTTAAATATTTATGAGTCAATATTAAATGATTTTATAATCTTAAAACAATATCCACTACAACGTCCAAAACAACCTCACAACAAAACAAAGAATGCAACAATATTAAAATACCTGTCATTTGTAACTTTCTCTATAATCGATAACTGAGGGAAAACCATAGACTGTAAAAAAATATGGACGTAGTGTCCATGAGGTCACCCATAGATTCTGAAGAGCAGTTCCTTTTCGAGAGCGGTCACTTCAACACTTGTTGAAAACGCTACAGGGAAATCTCTTTTCTCATAATTTCTTGAACTCTTATAGGCTAATGCCAGTTAGAAAAACTGTCCAATTGCCGAGCAATATGCAAATCACATGCTAATACTGTAGGGCGGCAATTACCTTCTCTTCTTTCCACACTTGGACTCAAGATGGCGCCGAGGATGGCTGCTATGTTGCGAGCTCCGCTGAAACATTGTAGTTTTTGTGTTTTTTGTCTTGGATGTTGTCTGCCTTACTACGTACGACAGACAGACACTTTTGGACATTGGTTCGGCAATCGCACAACGAAAACCGGACTTTAAATTCTTCAACGACGACCCGCTGCTTACAAACACGGCAGCGGAGCCCTTTGTGTGCGCAGTGTGCGCACCGCGAAAACGCCGCCGGAGAAGGGGATGTAGAGCCGGCGTGCTCATCAGAGTAAGACGCCGCGCAAATCGACCCCCGCTTCCCAGTATTTTACTGGCTAATGTTCAGTCTCTGGACAATAAACTCTGCGAGCTGAGAGCACGGATCTCTTTCCAACGAGAGACGAGGGACTGCTGCATTATCTGCCTTACAGAAACTTGGATGTCTGCTGGGATTCCAGATTCGGCCATCGAAACCACAGGGTTCTCCGTGCACCGAATGGACAGAGAAAAAGAACTCTCAGGGAAAAGCAAAGGCGGGGGTGTATGTTTTATGATCAACAGATCCTGGTGTGATCAGAGGAACGTACATTCTATCAAGTCTTTCTGTTCTCCTGATCTGGAACTTCTCATGGTTCTGTGCCAACCATTCTGGCTACCGAGGGAATTCACAGCGGTCATCATCACAGCTGTGTATATTCCCCCACAAGCCGACACAGTGAGTGAGCAGTCCGATTCTCGATCTGAGACCTATAAACCGAGCCCTTCACAAGCGCACGTTCAGGATGACAACTTTGAAGCAGATCCTGGCGCAAATCCGCACGGGGGACTGGTTTGCAGTGGTGGTCTTAAAGGACACTGACTTCACATTCTGATAGCGTCGCATTACAGGCATCATCTGGAAAGCCTGGGTCTACGAGTGAATATGCAGAAAAGTATCACCCCATGTCAGTCGATAACCTATCAGGGGGTTTGCTCGACTTGACAACTATGAGGGCCAGTCTTTCTCATCAACATGTGGAGACCTTTCTTTCTGCCCTGCGGTGTGTCTAACTGGGCAGGTCTGTGCCACTGAAGGAATTTCAGAGGCTCCTGGGGTTTATGGCACCCGCCTCCTCGGTCGGCCATCTGTGTCTCCTGCACATGCGCCTGTTTCAGTTTTGGCTCAAGTTTCAAGTTCCGTGGAGATCGTGGATGTCAAGCCATTGCGCAATAAAAATATTCCTCCTCATCCTCACTACACTGCGTCCCTCGCCTTGCCTCAGAGCAGCGCAGAGCCACGGTATATGTATTAACGAGAGCTTCCCATCATCACAGGGGCGCCCGCGTGTATAACAGAGAGGCCAGCTAGTAGTTGCTGTGCGAGTAAACCTCACTCCTCTGACCTCAAGAGATGCTCTAGAGACTGACGCTAGAGGTTGCAGCCTTTAGCCTCCTTGTCAGAGTGTCAGACTCTCATGCCGGCCGGACCCGGGTTCGAGTCCCGCTTGGAGTGGGTGGTTTGAACAGGAGGGGTTGCATTGGTGCCATGACCCGGATGGGAGTTAGATTTAGATGGGTGAGTGTAATGGAGGCCAGCTAGTAGTTGCTGTGCGAGTAAACCTCACTCCTCTGATCTCAAGAGATGCTCTAGCGTCAGTGCCTCCTTGTTAGTGTCAGACTCTCATGCCAGCGAACCCGGATTCGAGTCCCGCTTGGAGCGGGTGGTTCGAACAGGAGGGGTTGCACGTGCACACAACGTCATTCGCGACCAGCTGGTGTACAGCGCACCCTTTCAACGGTGCGGTCCCATCACTAACGTTACCTACAGCCTCTATTTTGTTGTGCTAAGAAAAAAACGGAGGCTCCCGTCTGTTTCTCGTTGTCTTTTCAGACGCGTCCACCTCGGTTGGGGCGTGGGCTCACCGGCATCAGATCTCTGGTCGGAGCCACAGAGAGAGTGGCACATAAACTGCTTGGAGCTGCGCACGGTCTCTCTAGCCCTGGAAGCTTCCTGCCTCAGCAGAGCAGCAGCATGTTCTGATTCGCACGGACAGCATGTCGGTGGTTTCGTACATAAATCGCCAGGGCGGCATACAATCCAGAACCCCCCATTTCAGCCTCCTTTTGTGGGTGGATCGACACCTTTTCCCCATCAGGATGAATTCCATCCCCGGCCGTCTAAACAGCAGAGTGGATTTGCTTTCGAGGAACGAGATTCCTCAGGGAGAGTGGAAACTTCACCCCGGAGTGGTGAGGGAAATATGGGCCCGATATAATGTCACTCTCCAGGCGAGACATGGCTATGTGCCAAAATCGCTGTCCACGCCCTTTAAAGCACAGGTCGTCTCTCTATCGGCCTTATCAGTTGAACCGGTGACCTCGCATGAGTGACGCTGATGCTCTGCCGCTGAGTGCTGTTTGCCTGGTTAGGGCGCTTAAGGTATACGTTAACAGAATGGCATCCTTTCGTCAGTCAGACCAGCTCTTTTTGTGCTATGGGGGCTGTTCTAAAGAACATGCTGTCTCTAAATAGAGGCTGTCTCACTGGATAGTGGGCGTATGCTAGTTTGGGCCAGGACTGTCCTTTCCACATCAAGGCACATTCTATGAGAGCCATTGCATCTTCATGGGCTTGGTCTTAACGATACGTTCATTCAAGAAATATGCTTGGCTGTTGGCTGTCTCCGAACACATTCGCCAGATTTTACAAGCTGGACGTGCCATCTGTAGTTTCACAAGTGCTCTCAGTGAGTAAAGTCACTATTCAAGTGTTTTATACTGCACAGTTATTACCGTTTTCTGTTGATGCTGTGTATGCTCATGCTTATGTGTATTTACTCGCTGTTGTCACTTTTACTGCCCTTATCAGTGCAGCAGACACTTATTATTCTATCCACTATTTCAAGTGTTTGTTTTGCAGCACAGTTAGTTACCGCAATGCTGTTGACGCTGTTTGCTCATATCTTCCATTTCTAAATTATTGTGCTAATTCTGCTCTTATCAGTACAGTCTGCATTTTTATCTGTCTCAGTATGCAAATTTGGATAGGCTTTAGCACGTCTCTCATTGGCCTGACTTCACCTATCATAAGAGCTTCTGGCAACTCCGCCCCTTGGTGGTTTTGTTATCTTCTGCATTTGGTGCAACTTGTCTGCTACCTCGCAGCTCTCACGGCGGGATTGTATTTGGTTCCCGCAGCGTTTGTCGCCGTGCTCGCTGCTCACTTAGTTTCGCATTCAGTCGTGATTCTGAGGTAATTGCCGCGCTCCTCGCCTTTTATACTGCCAGGTTACCCCTACAGTATTAGCATGCGATTTGCATATTGCTCTGCAATTGGCCAGTTTTTCTAAATGGCGTTAGCCTATAAGATTTCAAGAAATTATGAGAAGAGATTTACCCGCAGCGTTTTCAACACAGTGTCTCGTTCCCGCCTCTGTTCCCGTTCCCTGCCTTATGATAGTAACCGGAGACGTTTTGAAGCGTAAAGTAGGGTCGAGCTGGCCATTGCCATCTTGGCAGCACGTCACTTCCGAATAATAGAAAATGGGCAAAGAGGCGGGACGTGGTTGGAGCTGAGGTGACGCGATGACTAACAGACAGCAGATAAATGGCTATCCACCTGTCACTCAAAGTGGCCACGCCCTTAATTATGCAGAACTTTAAGGCTTTATATAATGTAAACGAATGAGTTATAAAAAAAATTCACCCCCCTCACAGTTGTCATGAAGGGCAAAATTAGCCGTATAGACCAAAACCACAATTTGTACTGGGCTGTAAACATGTTTTTTTATTTTAAAGCAGCACTAGGTAACTTTTCAACCTTCATAATATATTTTCAAGACTGCTTCAAGACGTCTGCTATAGCCTGACGGGGTCTGTATCGTTTTTAATCGTACTTTTAAACTTCGGGTTTCGGGTTGTAACCCGAGAAAAAAAAGAACTACAAAATTCGACTGCTTTACGGCATATACGTCACTTCCACCATCACCCCCACTTCCTTAAAGGGTTAGTTCACCCAAAAATGAAAATTATGTCATTAATTACTCACCCTTGTGTCGTTCGACACCCGTAAGACCTCCGTTCATCTTCGGAACACAAATGAAGATATTTTTGTTGAAAGCTGATGGCTGAGAAAGGCCTCAGCAAGCCCTCCATAGGGATTCAGTACATTTACACTCACAAGACCCTTAAAAAGGCACTAAAAACGTCATTACAAAGTCCATCTCACTACAGTGGCTCAACAATCATTTTACAAGGCGACGACAATAGTTTTTGTGCGCAAAAAAAATCTAAATAACGACTTTATTCAACACGAACTTTGGCCTCTGCCATGAACTCATGAAGCACCATGACGCATGCGCGAGAATATTATGCAGATCCGGCGTTTGGACACATAACCCAGAAGCGAGGAGGAGATGTGTTTACAAGCAGAGGAAGACGCGCCGTATCTAAGCTGTTGAATTCTACATTGATCGTGCTTTAGGTCTCTGCGTAGTGCTCAAAATGGGACTAAAGTGTGCATTTCATGGATTCCCGAACGCCGGCGCTACGTCATATTCTCGTGCATGCATAATGTCAACAAATGCACGTGTGATGCATCCCCTGATGCAGGATGACAGAGTTTACAACAGTAGTAGAGGACAATACTGTTTCCCAACTGTAGGGGGACCTCGAGAGCAAAACCTACCTAGTGCTGCTTTAACATGGAGCTCAATGAGATTCTGCTCCCTTCTGGAGCCTGTCCCTAGTGGCCAGTCGATTAATTGTAGTTTAAGTCACTTCCTTATTGGCTTCAAGATGAAACGTGCAAGGTTGTGCTTGGGGAAAACAGGTGGGAAAACACCCTGGGCTGGACCAATCACAATTGAGTACTTGACTTGGCCTCCAAATTCCCCAGATCTCAACCCAATCGAGCATCTGTGGGATGTGCTGAACAAACAAGTCTGATCCATGGAGGCCCCACCTCACAACTTACTGGACTTAAAGGATCTGCTGCTAACATCTTGGTGCCAGATACCACAGCACACCTTCAGCAGTCCATGCCTCAACAGTTCAGGGCTGTTTTGAAGCAGTCGTGGCCTAATGGTTAGAGACTGAAAGGAGTGAAAAACCAGTGCTCTCCTCCACCCTCAATACCACAACTGAGGTGAGACCCTTGAGCAAGGCACCGAACCCCTAACTGCTCCCCAGGCGCCGCAGCAATATGGCTGCCCACTGCTCCAGGTGTGTGTTCACGGTGTGTGTGTGTGTGTTCACTACTGTGTGTGTGCATTTGGATGGGTTAAATGCAGAGCACAAATTCCATGTATGGGTCACCATACTTGGTCACATGTCACTTCACTTCACTTTTGGCTGCAAAAGGGGGACCAACACAATTTTAGGTCATAATGTTAGGCCTAATCGGTGTATATCTGCTTTCAGACTTCAGCTTAATTGACTGGTGGTGTTGGTTTAAAAAATGGCTGTGAATTCAAGGCTAATTGAGGGTAAAGCTTTTCCAAGCATTAAGTGCAGTATGAAAAAAGTTTTGAGAGATAGTCATGTTACTTATGCTCTTATAGCTGCAATAACAGTCGGTTGATTGCTCTTTGAGAGGCTGCGAGCCAAAGCCAAATCTCAGCAATGAAAAATCTCAGTTACAGATTGATTGGCACTCATACAGAGGGATTGATGACCAGTGTTAATTACTTAGGAATGAACAATTCAGCCTCGTAATGGATGGATGGATGACAACGAAAAGCCCACAGTCGATAAGAAAGCTCCATCTGAGCAGATAACAGATTCCCATGGGGGGAGAAGACATCAAGAGCACTTACAGTGAACTGAAGCGTAGACTGGGCTGATCTCCAACATGCTGATTCAGCCCCTCCCACAGTCCCCAATAATACAGGGCCCATCTGTGGAGAAAATATATACAATATTGCATCCTTCATTGTATTATAGTGTCATCTTTTCTATTAGTGAAAAATTAGGTAAAAACTAAGTTACATTATTGATCTAGTCATTGGAACAGCAGCGCCATCTAGTGGAGATTTGATTTAGAAACGTTTTCATTCCAAAGACTCCGGAACATCATGACCCATTTGCGATGGGCACATGGAAAATATTATGTAATATTATAAATACCATAAATAAAAAACAAAATACATGTTATTACATTTAAATATTTGCATTTCCATTATTATAATAAAATAAATTATTCAAATAGATTTTATTAAGTTAACAGAACATCCGAAATTTAAATCATAAAGCAAAATAAAAGAAAGTAAATGTACAAAAAATAATAATAATTATGTAATAATCATTTAATTCATATTTAACATTAATTTTGACAGGACCACCAGTTTTAAAGTCCCCTGAATTAGAAAACATAATGATAGTAAAATAGTACTACGTAGTACTATTTTAGTATCATTATGTTTTCTAATTCAGAAAAATTATTAACTTTGTGATTGTGAAATGTAAAATCAATTTTATTTTGTTCTACTTTTATTTCTGTCACTCAAACAGAATATCCTGTGCTAGCGTGGTAGACAGATGTACTTTGGAGCGTATCAGGTTATTTGTCAGCTTACTGTGGAATAATAAGAGACCGGATTTGTTTTGAAACATGGCTTCGTTCATTCTTGTTCTTTTCCCATATATTTTGCTGCAGGCCTTCGCAGGTAAGACCTACAAAGTCATTTACCTCATAAATCAGACTTCTGAAAGCTGACAGAGATCATAACAGGCAGACTTGGTATTTGCCTTCTGACACTGGGTTAATAATCAAATTCACACGCAAGCTTTCGGTAGTCCCACTCTAGTGAAGATGAGTAACTCTTGAAATCTGTAACAGCCCCAGGTTCAGTGTTCCTAGATGGGGAGAAAGCTGACAGAATTTTGTGGAGACGCAGACGAGCAAACACAGGACTGTTCGAGGAGTTTTTGAAGGGAAATGTGGAGAGGGAGTGTATGGAGGAGAAGTGTGTCCTGGAGGAGGCCAGAGAAGCCTTTGAAAATAATGAAAAGACAGTGAGTAGACAAGTTGCGGTTCGTCATTTGTCATTGCATTGTGTAACATTGCAAATGTGTGTGTTTTTCAGATGGAGTTTTGGGCGGGTTATGTTGGTAAGTCTGTTAAATCATTAACTTTGATATTTACCTACACTAAACGGGGAGGCAGTGTTGGTTTATGTGCCAAATAAAGACAAATAAATGATTGTATAATATTTTAACTGGATATTAATACCGTGCAGTCTTTAACTTTTTATTATTTATACAAAGTTTTAATTATTGGACAAATAAAGTGGATTTGAATCTGTTACTAAAGAATCAAAATGTATTAATCTAATTACAAATTAAAGACCAACTTGCAAATTATGCAAGCCACAATATGTCCTTTTTCGCCACTAGAGGTCAAAGGTGTATGGTTGATGACGCCTTTTTTTCAGAGCTTTTTGTGCTGAAAATTGTTATAATGCTACTCTGTGCGTTTGCTCGGCGGCTACTATGAGACACTTGTTGCATACTGCAGTAAGCTAGATCGATATTAGGCATGGTAAAACACGATACTCGCGGTTAATCAAGAAAACGGGATTTAAACAAATAACTAACTGTTGAGTTATATAACAATGATGAGTTTTCTTTTGATGAATGTATCCAAACAGTTGCTTACCTGTCTAATAAAACATAATATATTTAAAGCGGTTGGTGTTTCCATAAAATAAAACAGGAAATCGTGGGTAACGAGTATGATGTCATTTCATTGATAGGCGACACAGGAACATGGTCCGTGTCCTGGTTAAAATGGCTTATTTGTCTTGATTTAAACATTCTTGGAAACATTTGGGATAATGTACACAAGTCAACAAAATAACATTGTTCTAGTGGTTTTTGGATATTTTGGTAACTACAATAAGGTTCATTAGTTAACATTAGTATACATGAAGTAATAATGAACTGCACCTATAAAATCTTTGTTAATGTTAATTTCAACATTTACTAATACATTATTAAAATCTTGTTTGCATTGTTCATGGTAGTTTACAGTACATTAACTAAACCATGAACAGTTGTATTTTTATTAACTAGCGTTAACAAAGATGAACAAATACAGTAACAAATGTATTGCTCATGGTTAGTTCATGTTAGTGAATATATTAACTAATGTTAACTAATGAAAAATGTGTTGTTGTTGTTGTTGTTGTTGTTGTTGTTGTTGTTGACAAATTATCCTGTTTGTTAGATGGGGACCAGTGTAAACCATCATCACCCTGTCAGAACCAAGGCACGTGTGAGGACCAGATTGGCGCTTACACCTGTAACTGTCTGCCAGGCTTTGTTGGAAAAAACTGCGAAATAGGTAAGTCAGGCGCTCTCTTTCCTCAAATGCACAGTTGGAGTGCACTGTGTTCACAATGTTAAAAGATGTTTTGTGCTGTTTCTCAGTGACTGCCAAAAAGTGTGATGTTGATAATGGTGGCTGTGAGCATTTCTGTGTTTTGCTGGAGTCTCATGGGGCAGAGTGTCAGTGTGCATCTGGATACAAACTCACAGAAGACGGATTCACGTGTGAGCCTATAGGTGATTTATTTACTTCTTAAATTCCTGTCCTGATTGCTCCAAAAACACCTCAAAGAATTACTTTCACTCTTAAAGCTTCTCGTATACAGTATGACAAAATATCCGAAGTGGCATTTAGAAAGACACTTCAAGCACAATTTCAGTGATTGCAAAACATTTCAGAAAGTTTGTTTTTTATGTATTACAGTGAACTTCCCATGTGGCAGAGCTAGTAAAACAGCTGTGAGAACTTTTGCCAGTGTCCCCACCTCTGTAACGAACACATCTGCACAGTCTTCCAATAGGACAATCAAAACCACATCTAACATACTCCAACTGGACAATAGGACAATCCCTACAGACTCTAAACAGAAAGAAGGGAAAATCTCACCATCTCGTGTTAAGCTGCCTGAATGGATATTTGCTGAGCATTTGACGTCGCCTACACCAAGTGCTCCAAAAAGCCGTATTGTTGGTGGCAATCCAGCCTTACCTGGAGAAATCCCTTGGCAGGTAAAGACTGTAAAGTTTAGGTGTTTTAAGTCAAAAAATGTCTTTGATCAAATCATCTAGGAGTAATTTATGGAGTTACTTGTAGATCTACTACAACCCAATCTGTTTATGCACCCAAAATCATGTCATATATCCCAGTTGACTGCTGATCTCTAGGTGGCACTGGTGGCGCGCTCAACACAGCAGGTGTTCTGTGGAGGCTCCATTCTGAACCCTTTTTGGGTCATTACTGCAGCACACTGTCTGGTAGGGAGCCAGAATGGATCCTTTTTCATCAGAGTTGGTGAGACCCTAGAACAACAGCAGAATTTTACAGTCAATGAAACAATGTTTCATTATAAATACAAAAACAATGTTTCAGCCAATAATAAATGTTTCTTGAGCAGCAAATCAGCATATTAGACTGATTTCTGAAGGATCATGTGACACTGATGACTGAAAATGCAGTTGTCTCATCACAGGAATAAATTACATTTAGCTTTATTTTAAATTGTAATAATATGTCACACAATATTACTGGTTTTGTATTTTTAATTAAATAAATGCAGCCTTGGTGAGCAGAAGAGACTTATTTTAAAAACATAAAAAATCTTACCGATCCCAAACTTGAACAGCAGTGTATACACTATATTACCAAAAGTATTGAAACAACCCTTCCAATCACTTCCATGGCCACAGGTGTGTAAAATCAAGCACCTAGGCATGCAGACGCTTCAACAAACATTTGTTAAAGAATGGGTCGCTCTCAGGAGCTCAATAAATTCAAGCGTGGTACGGTGATAGGTTGCTACCTGTGCAATAAGTCCATTTGTGAAATTTCCTCACTACTAAATATTCCACGGTCAACTGTTAGTGGTATCATAACAAAGTTGAAGCAATTGGGCACAAAAGCAACTCAGCCATGAGGTGGTAGGCCAAATAAAAACACATAGCGGGGTCAGGCACACAGCTGAGGCACTAGTGGAGTCAATAGCTACAGACCTCCAAACTTCGTGTGGCCATTAGATTAGCTCAAGAACAGTGCGTAGAGAGCTTCATGGAATGGGTTTCCATGGCCAAGCAGCTGCATCCAAGCCTTACATCACCAAGTGCAATGCAAAGCATCGGATGCAGTGGTGTAAGTCACGCCGCCACTGGACTCTAGAGCAGTGGAAACGTGTTCTCTGGAGTGACCAATCACACTTCTCTGTCTGGCAATCCGATGGACAAGTTTGGGTTTGGGCGATTGCCAGGAGAACGGTACTTGCCTGACTGCATTGTGCCAAGTGTAAAGTTTGGTGGTGTGGGGTTGTTTTTCAGGGGTTGGGCTTGGCCCCTTAGTTCCAGTGAAAGGAACTATTAATGAATCAGCATACCTACATTTTGGACAATTTCCTGTTCCAATATGACTGCGCACCAGTGCACAAAGCAAGGCCTGACTTCAACCCAATAGAACACCTTTGAGATGAATTAGAGCGGAGACTGAGAGCCAGGCCTTCTCGTCCAACATCAGTGCCTGACCTCACAAATGCACTTCTAGAAGAATGGTCAAAGATTCCTATAAACACACACCTAAACCTTGTGGAAAGTCTTCCCAGAAGAGTTGAAGCTGTTAAAGCTGCAAAGGGTGGGACAACTCCATATTAAACCCTATGGATTAAGAATGGGATGTCATTAAAGTTTATGTCCCACCAAAACATTTGACAATATAGCGTGTATTCTATTCATCACAGAATCATGAAGAGAAAATGTATCAGCATATTAGAATTATTTCTGAAGAATCATGAGACTGAAAAGTGGACTGCAATTTCCATCACAGGAATAAAATACATTTTTAAATATAATAAAATAGAAAAAAATTAGGGAACACTTTATTTTACAGTGTCCATGTTATATGTCATGTGCAGTTACTATAGTAATAACTATAAATGACACTTAATTACACATGCAAGTCATTCAAAAACAAACCCTAATCCTAACCCAATAGTAAGTACATGTAGTTAATCAGTACCTAAATATAATTACATTGTAACAAGGACACATTCAAATAGTGTAACCAAACATTATTTACATTTTTACTGTATTTTGATCAAATAAATGCAGGCTTACTGAGAATAAGAGACTTAATTCCAAAAAACATTATCTTATGCAGCCTTGCTTATCAGGTATTATTGAATATTTTACAAACCTTTAGATATTTTTACTGAAAATATTACTGATCAAAGACCAGTTATTAATAATATTTTTAACAACTGTGTTTCACAGGGGAGCATGATGTCTCAAAGACTGAAGACACAGAACAGAATCTGGACGTCACCCGTCTCATCTCTCATCCCCGTTATGACTCCAAATCAAGCCTCTACAATCATGACATTGCCTTGTTGCGGCTGCGCACCCCCATACGGTTTACGCCAACGATACGTCCCATCTGCCTGGGACCCATGCTCTTCTCCAACTCCCTGCTGCAGTCTGGATCGCTGGCCACTGTCAGCGGCTGGGGCCGTCTGCGCTTCCAAGGACGAAGTGCAGCAACTTTACAGAAGGTTGAATTGCCTTATGTGGACAGAACAGCGTGTAAGGAAAGCAGCAGTGACCCAATCACATACTTCATGTTCTGTGCCGGTTACTCAGATTCTCCTAAAGACGCCTGTCAGGGGGACAGCGGAGGACCTCATGCCATGCGCTACCACAACACCTGGTTCCTCACAGGCATTGTTAGTTGGGGAGAAGAATGTGCCAAGAAAGGGAAGTATGGTGTGTACACACAGGTTGGTAACTATTATCGTTGGATACAGCATGTGATGGGTGTTACTAAGGGAGTGCTGCTTACAAATGTGGACCAATGATCTGGAATTCGCATTAAGTCTCATTTAACAATGTCATTGTAGACATGGAGGAAGAAACATTCAAACCTTGAGATAAAAGGTTTTGAATGATAATTAAGTTGATGTTTGCCTAATCAATTAAAAAAAAAAAATAGATTGCTCCTAATCCATTGATCTCATTGTAATGAATTGTAATCATGCTCCACCCCTTAATACCTTGCTGGCCAATGAGATTCCATCATTAAAGCCTGCAGCATTTCATCAATTATGTATGACTTAGTGTTTTCACTGTTCCATAAGGACATTTCATAATCGATAATTATACTCAGTAGACACATGCTCAGTAGAACTGTTTTCTCCTGTGGTCTAATGAAAGCAAGTATGTTATTAAGAAAAGTACTGTCTTGCTACATGGTTAGAACCTCTCATTCAGACAGCAAAGGAAACAAAATGTAGCCCCTCAAGCTTCGAACTGCCATCGCATTAAGAGGGAAAACTAGAGGAATGTGAGGGAGAGATAACTGAAAATATCTGACACTAGAAACCTACTTAAGATTTCAACGGCGTTCTTAAAAAGACTCATGGCCTAGTTCTAAAAATCACTGGAACTTACCCATAAACACTAGAGGCATCAGATCACCTGTAAAAGATCCTTTTATCATTTGAGGCCAGCCTCTGGGAGATAACAACACCATTAATGTTTATGATGTAGATGCGCTTTTGACTCTTAAAAGTCTAATCTAAGAAGTCTAAAATTCTTGCTGTTGTAAATTAAACTATTATTATTATTATTTGGGGTTAGTACGATTTTTTAATTTAAATTTTATTTATACTTTATTCGGCAAGGACACAATAATTTGAGTTACAGTAAAGGCATTTATAATGTTGCAAAAAAAATTATGATTTCCATAAAAAAATATGTAGCTGTTTTCAACACTGATAATAAATGTTTCTTGAGCAGCAAATCAGCATGATTTCTGAAGGATCATGTGACTGATGACTGGATTAATGGCTGTAAAATGGAAAATAGTTTTTTTAAATTGTAATATTTTACAGTACTAGTTTTTTTTTTACTTTAGTTTTGATCAAATATGTTGCCTTGGTGAGCATAAGAGACTTCTTACTGAAAAATCTTACCGAACCCCACATTATTTGATCAAAAAATGTATTTCTTAATTTTCAATAGGCTGTACAAATTTACAGTAAATAGAACATTGTTACAATACAACAGTCAATACAGGTACATTCCTTCAAAAAGAATAATTTAGAAGCCAGTCCCAAAAAAAAAAAAAAAAAAAAAAAATCTGGATTAAACTTAAATTAGATATACTGTGCAAAACCTTTGAAAATGCTTCTCTTCTGCATTATTTCGATTTTTAGACATATTTTTTAAACACATTTTTCATTATAAATTATATTTTGAGTGACAAGAAAAATGAACATGAACATAGTGGAAAAAAATTGAGGATAATGTTTAAATTACATTTTGAATCATATATTTTCAATGTGGCCTCAGACATTTGGACATGAATAAGCCTGTAAATATGCAAAACTGACAGTACATATGGCTAAAGGTCCGTTCACACCAAAGACGATAGCTATAACAATAACGACAAAGATATAGTTCTAAAATCCATTCTAAATATAAAAGAATAGCAGAGTCCACACCACAACTATAACGACACAGAGGAACAATATAGTTGGAATCACTTTCAGAATGATTTTTTTCCCAGCTGATGAACGATAAAAACAATGACAGCCAATCAGAATCCATCCTGCTTTAAAGAGCATTTAAAGCGGTAGACAACAAAACTGCGGGGCCTGCTTAAAATAAACAGAACAATATCATCCGCTGGTGGGAGCGCTAATAGTTATCGTTCTTGTTGTGAACGGGCCTTAATACAGCACAGGCATATATCCTTTACGTGGCTTGATCTTGGGTGTGTGGCTGAAGCTCCATGCTGGAAGGGAACAACTTGATAGCGAAATTAATAACATAAGAGATATGTACTCCACAGCGTCTCCTGCTGCTACACATAGCTAATTTCCATTTCAAACGCTGGTATATCAAAGTAAGCCCTCCAACTGTGGGCCTGATTTTATGTAGTAAATTCATATAAGGCTGCAATTAATATTTAATTGAGCATTCGAAACAGTGGGTATATTCAATGTTTGCTGTATGATCTCATTTAATAAGAAATCTCCACTAACACGGCTCTGATTTGCATCCGCACGTGGTGCCACGGTTGTGACAAGAAACACACATGAGCTCTGTTCGCCCCCTCATGGCTCATATTTGTGGTTATAAAGTCAACATTTACATGACGGCCTCCAGGTCTTTAAGCTGGTGGAGCACACTGCAAAAAATGCTCTTCTTATGTAGTAGTTTCCAGTCCAAATATCTAAAAATTCTCAATTCAGGGTCCATTTACTAGATAAGTAAAATGATGAAGATATTTTTTCTTGTTTTCTGGGGGGAAAAAAATCAAAATGAAGTGAGTTTTTGCTTAAAACAAGCTAAATTATCTGCCAATGGGGTGAGAAAAATAATCTTATTTCTGTTTGGGACTAAGGTACTTCTGTTTGGGAAGATTATTTTTCTCACCCCATTGGCAGATCATTTAGCTTGTTTTAAGCAAAAACTCCTTTTTTTTAAAAAATATGTCATTTTACTTATCTAGTAAATGCATCTTGATGTAAGAATTTGTAGATATTTAGACTAGAAACAAGACAAAATTACTAAGTTAGAAGAGCATTTTTTGTATGTAAAGTGCCTGACGAGAATTTGACTAAATAAGAGAGGTAAGAATTGATGGCATGCAAAACTCAACTGGTTTAAAGCTGCAGAGAGACACAAATGACCACAAATTTGTGTGACCTGAATAAAGTGCTTTGAAATGTTTTTGTTGAGGTAATTAGTGCACTACATTAAATAAAAGTGGGGAAACAGGCATTATGGCACTGCATGATTTGGCATTAAAGCTCTCAGGTAGAGCTCTGTTTGTTCAAAGAGGATAAATACAACAATAATAACAGTACATGATAAATAACAGCACAAACGCGCACAGTTTAAAAAATCCAGGTCCATTACCAACACAATGTTTTCATTGGTCTTCTAGGAGGGTTAACCATGAAGACAGCGACAAAGTCAGATAAGAAGTGGTTTTGATGAGCCTTGATTCTTTAAAAAAAACAAACTGTCAGGGCTTCTAGGCTTCACGTAGTCAGGAGGACTGAAGTGTTCAGATCTTTTAAGAGCGCTCTCTGGCCTTTCTGAAATGGTGCAGATCTCTTGTAAGGTGTAAAAAAACCAATATGTATTTTGCATTTTAGTAGTGTCTGATCGCAAATACAATCCTGCTGGTCAAGTCTGAATCCATATAGTTACGTCCAATCTGAGCTACCAAGTGTGAATGCGAAGGTCCAATATAGCACTAGATGATTTCTTCACGGTGTGCTGAGCTTCCGCGCTTTACGATTCCCTGGGTCTGCGGAGAAGATATGGCAGCATGAATCATATGCAACAAGGAAGCTTTCGTGTCTTCAGGGAACTACACTAAACAGGCAGTGGATGTCCAAATAGACTCTCACCTCCAAGCTGGTTGGAGTGATTCTTGATGCTGTCGCCCAGAATGCCCTGCAGGTTGGCAGTAGGGATACGGCCTTCTTTTCTGCGACTCAGATTCTTGACCAGCCTGTGAAGGTTCACAAATAAACTGATTCACACCAAACTAACCACACCACTTCAGTCTTGTTTTTGTTTTTTTAACTACCGTAAGCATGAAATAATCTGGTTATGATCTATAGTTACCACGGAAATCATTTTGACTTTTAAATCAAAGCTTACAGAGTGTGTAAAAGCAGAAATGTGAATAAAAGTTTGTGTGTGTGTTAAAACAATTATTCGGTAATACATGTATTATTTGATCTTTAAAGTTCAGGGTTTTGCATCATTCAGAATTGAGAATGAATTAAGAATTGAATCCTGAATTTAAATTGAGGTAACAAACAGGGAGTGCGATCACATTTTGAATTTGAATGTTAGGAAGTAGAATTAAAATAATTAGAAATTAATATAACTGCAGATTTTTTTTAACTAGTAAAGCAACTTTTTTGCCATAAACCCTTTGTCCAAACCTTGTTAAAATTTTTGTTTTTTATAATAGGATTACATTTCTCACAATGCTTCACATTAAACCCTTTTTTTTTCTTTCTTTTTTTTTTTTTTTTTACACATTTTGAGATAATCGAATGAGTTTAAATGGATAGTTCACCCTGAAATGAAAATTCTGTCATAATTACATAATTTACTAATCTCAAATTGTTTAAACTTGTATGACTTTCCTTCTTCTGTGGAACACAACAGATTATGTTTTTATGATTGTTGGGAACCAAGCAGTTTTGGTGACTATTGATTTCCATTGTACAAACATTGAGGTATTTCTCAAAGTATCTCCTTTAGTTTTTTTGCACAAGAAAGAACGGTGTACAGGTTTGGAATGATGATGACAGAAGTTTCATTTTTGGATGAACTATCCTTTTAAGTTGCATTTCACCCAGAATATCAATGTATGTTCCCCACACATCACTCACCACTGGCCATCATTTTCCTCATGCTGTAGTTGTATGATATCACCACACTTAATGATCAAGTTATCCAACCCGGTTTTCCTCCAGTCGACAAACGCTCTGTATCTGCCTGGAACCTAAAACAAACAGATGAACAAGTGAAGGCTATAAAAACCGTCCGTCACTCTACATGAGTTACCACATCTGAAATAAGTGAGTGTGGGATTTATCACCAAATGGGTGGTGTCCTCCTCTTCAGTGTCAGACGGGTTAGAGAGGCTATTTGCCCCACTCCAGTCCTCCAGACCTTCACAGATATCTACAGAATAAGGTGCACCCGGCCAGCCTACACAAACACACCGCATACATGCTTCAGTGTAAACTCTTGCATTCTGATTCATGAAACACATTCCGAATTCAATATTTAGTATCTGATTAACCCATCTGATGCTGACAGCTGCACCATCTTACAGATGTATGTGGATGGAGAAATAATGTGCTCCTTCGTGTTTACTGTTTGTGTGTGGCTTTGAGCTTTGACTTGAAGTTTGTGGTGGGGGGGATAATGGTTTTACATGTGTAGGATCAGGTCAAACCGTAAGAATTACACTTTAACTACACTGCTTTGTAAGCGTTTGTAAGTATGTATATGTTGGTAAGCACTTAAAATTAAGTTTGTACAATGACACTACACTTGCATTGTGTTGGCCTTACACATTCACATCTGCATGCATGCTTAAAGGGATAGTTCACCCAAAAATATTCCTCCATGATTTACTCACCCAAGCCATTGTAGGTGTATATGACTTTCTTCTTTCAGAAGAATACAATCAGAGTTATATTATATAAAAATGCCCTGGCTCTTCCAAGCTTTATAATGGCAGTGAAGGAGGGTTAAGATTTTGAAGCCCAAAAAAGTGCATCCATCGATTCATAAAAGTAATCCATACAACTCCAGTGGGTTAATAAAGGCCCACTGAAGTGGGTTAATAAAGGCTTCTGAAGTGAAGCGATGTGTTTGTTTAGGAAAAATATCCATATTTAAAACTAAAATAACTAGCTTCCGACAGACCAGCCGTGTATGCATTGATTTATGGCGAAAGAGTAACACCCGACCCAACACATGACGTATTGACAAACACGGAAGCGCAGAAGATAGAGAAAAACAAAACAAAAGAGAAATGTTGGAGGATTTCAATATAAGAGAAGATGAGCTTGAGTTTGTTGCCCAGCCCTTTTGTGTGAACTGTGAGAGGTGCCATTCGCTACCATAATAAAGCTTGGAAGAGCATTATTTATGAATTAATATAACTCCGATTGTGTTCATCTGATAGAAGATATACACCTAGGATGGGGTGAGTAAATCATTGGATAATTTTAAATTTTTGGGTGAACCATCCCTTTAAGTGTGTATGTGCAGTTATTTAAGTGTGTAATACTCACTGCGTCTGTTGCGCTGGTGCTGGCTAGAGGAGCTGAACGGGTCTGGACTGCTGTGGCCTGACTCAGTCCCCTCTGAGCTGACTGACGCTCGTTGCTGTTTGCTGTGGGACAAGAGCAGAGCATGAAGTAAATAAACAATTATTCACACATACACAATCTCTAATACATTAAAGAGGAGCCAAACCAGCCATCAGCTCAGCACAAACCATATAAGAAGCTGGCAGATATGGACAGATCGCAGTAATTTCATGACTCTTTCATAACAGACGTGCTGATAAGGAAATGGAGGGAAAATAAAGATTTTGATTTGTCAAGATACGACTCAACAGGCTTAGCTTGTCAACATATCTGTCTTGATCTCAAAAAAAGGTTTTCAAAACATTGTTCAACAGGCAAAACGATGAAGTCAAACTAAACTCTTTTGGTGTTCATTTTTGTTTGCATGTCATGCAAAACAGATGCAGAGATGAGCTGGCAAAGCATCTGCTTTTATATTGATGATCAGGGTACTGCTGGTGAGAACGGAGGGGTTAGGAATGTATGGAAGGGACAGCGATGGTGGTTAAAGTGTGGCTGTAGCAGCCCTGTATGTGACGGAGCACAGATCGGAGCAGCCCCCCTCCCGCCTGCTTTACCACTGAGCGTCACTGTCGCTGGGAGGGGCGAGTGAGGCGTGGGCTCCGAGCGCGAAGGCACACACACACGCCCCCCGACAGGGACACAAGGTCCAGGCGGGGCAGGCAGCCCTTAAGAACGCCACGGGAAGGCCGCACGGCCCTGTGGGAGGACAGGCAACCACACACAGCGGCTTTATCCCCATCATCATCATCATCAGAAATGTTTTCATACACTTTTATTAGGATTTGTTAAAATGAGACAACCTGAATGTGTATGGGTTCCATTTTATGCAAATACAAGAAATATGTCAGGCTTACACTCAGGGTCCAAAATTAACACTCGCCAAATCACAGTAAAAAATGGCAGTGGCAAGTGAATAAAATAGTTACTTACCAGTAGGCAGTTACTTAATTAGAAACTCCAACATTATATGATTTAAGTCAAATTTTAATAATCATCATCTGACCTTCACTAATGTTAGTGGCAAGTGATTCAAATCTACTAAACAATATATATACACACACTATATTGCCAAAAGTTTTGGGACGTCTGCTTTTACATGCACATGAACTTTAATGACATCCCATTCTTAATCTGTAGGGTTTCATATGGAGTTGGCCCACCCTTTGCAGCTTTAACAGCTTCAACTCTTCTGGAAAGGCTTTCCACAAGGCTTAGGTGTGTGTTTATGGGAATTTTTGACCATTCTTCTAGAAGCGCATTTGTGAGGTCAGGCACTGATATTGGACGCGAGGGCCTGGCTCACAGTCATCACTCAAATTCATCCCAAAGGTGTGATATCGGGTTGAGGCCAAAAGTATTGGTACAGCCCTCCAAATCATTGAACTCAGGTGTTCCAACCCCTTCCTTGGCCACAGGTGTATAAAATCAAGCACCTAGGCATGCAGACGCTTCTACAAACATTTGTAAAAGAATGGGTCGCTATTTGGAGCTCAATAAATTCAAGCGTGGTACGGTGATAGGTTGCTACCTGTGCGATAAGTCCATTCGTGAAATTTACTACTACATATTCTACGGTCAACTGTTAGTAGTATTATAACAAAGTGGATGCAATTGGGAACAACAGCAACTTAGCCACGAAGTGGTAGGCCCCGTAAACAGGGTCAGCGCATGCTGAGGCACACAGTGCGCAGAAGTCGCCAACTTTCTGCAGAGTCAATAGCTACAGACCTCCAAACTTCGTGTGGCCTTTAGATTATCTCAAGAACAGTGCGTAGAGAGCTTCATGGAATGGGTTTCCATGGCCAAGCAGCTGCATCCAAGCCTTACATCACCAAGTGCAATGCAAAGCATCGGATGCAGTGGTGTAAGTCACGCCGCCACTGGACTCTAGAGCAGTGGAAACGTGTTCTCTGGAGTGACCAATCACACTTCTCTGTCTGGCAATCCGATGGACGAGTCTGGGTTTGGCGATTGCCAGGAGAACGGTACTTGCCTGACTGCATTGTGCCAAGTGTAAAGTTTGGTGGTGTGGGGTTGTTTTTCAGGGGTTGGGCTTGGCCCCTTAGTTCCAGTGAAAGGAACTATTAATGAATCAGCATACCTACATTTTGGACAATTTCCTGTTCCAATATGACTGCGCACCAGTGCACAAAGCAAGGCCTGACTTCAACCCAATAGAACACCTTTGAGATGAATTAGAGCGGAGACTGTGAGCCAGGCCTTCTCGTCCAACATCAGTGCCTGACCTCACAAATGCACATCTAGAAGAATGGTCAAAGATTCCTATAAACACGCTCCTAAGCCTTGTGGAAAGCCTTTCCAGAAGAGCTGCAAAGGGTGGGACAACTCCATATGAAACCCTACGGATTAAGAATGGGATGTCATTAAAGTTCATCTGCATGTAAAGACAGGCGTCCCAAAACTTTTGGAAATATAGTGTATATCCACTATATGCAGGTATAATGTAATATAAATATAAAATGTAAAATTGTATGACCTATATATATATATATATATATTCCAAGTTAATTTTGGACCCTATCTACACATGAATTGCTAAAGCAGGGGCTATAAAAGCGGGGATGGTACTATAAAAGCTATTGGCGGGATTCTGAGTAGGAAGTGTCATGTGAGAGATCTAACGGATAAAAGCAGCAAAAAAGCTGGTCTAAGCCAAAGGGTCAAGGAAAGAGAGTGATTGGTGAGTGTTGAATATGAGGGTTCAATCGGGGATTAGAGAGGGATAGTGTTTTGCACACTAGTGGATTCTTACCTAACTGAGAGGGGCGGAGACATCGGCATCTGCTCTGAGACTGCAGCAGAGTGATACAACTCCTCTGGACCAGTGAGAGAAGATGACAGATTACTCAGAGTACTTGTGAAGGAATAATAGTGGCATTTTATCATGGGAAATGTGTTGAAACCTTTGAGTTGTTTCTGCTGGTTGGTCAGGATCTTTCTGATCTCGTTTAGCCAGGCAATCTTCACCTCCACTGTGGGAGCCTATGAGAATTTTTTGCATATCAATGTATATAATTGTAATCAATATCCCTGTCCATTAAATAATACTTTCAACATATGAGTAACATATGAGAAGAAAAAAAAAAGTGCATTAATTTTTGAATATTTTATAAGAAAAAGGGGGCAGTTAGAGATACTCAGTGACCTTTATTTGAACTTTGATAAATGTGTATGTAGTTCTCAGGGTTTTATTATTTTGCATTTTGACAAGTATAACAACAGTTACACTGCAAATTTTGGTTTGACGGACATCTATGAAAATTAGTTAAGAAGAATCGTTCAGACTGCAATTGCATTTATATTTGAATGAACTGTCACTTTAAACATTCTTACCTGTATTACATAGACTTCCTCTCTGCCACTGTACCAGATCTCAAACTTTTTCACATCTCCTTTGACGTTCTCCGTAATACCTACTGCACTCATCTGCGACATAAACACACCATTTTATACTCACTGATAAGTACACAGCTATAAACATTTCATATCCTGTGACATCCTGTGATATACAGAACAACATTTTAAAAAACAAGGAAAGAATGTTCTCATGAGCAAACAGGCTGATATACAGAGATGCAGGCACATGTTTGTGTATGTGTGCAGTACCTTAAGACAGTGCTTGAAGCTGTAGGAGGGAGTTTTATCAGCGTTCTCTCCATGATCCTCTCGCCGCTTGCAGAAGAGAAGTGCATGCTCATGCAGGAATAGGTGTCGCTGCATGGGCTTAAAGCGGGCCAGTTCCTTCACACGGGTTGGACCCTTCTTATGACTAATCCACACACTGAAGGAGCCCTGCATTAGCACACGGCCCAGATCGCTAAGATCACCCTGCAACGAACAACATGTTAACTATGTCCTGACACACACACACACACACACACACACACACAGACACTGACTTTTATTTTTGGTAAAAATGTCACCTCATATCCAGTGATGGCAATCTGGTGCATTGAGTCATTGACTGACTTCAGCAGGTCCAGCATAGCTGCTAGCGCCCCCTGCAGTTCAGAAACTCTCTCACAGCCTGAGCTGTACTTCAGAAGCTCCTATTATCAGACATACACAACAAATCCTGATTTAATGAACAATAAGATTAAATATGATATATTAATCTTATATTTTAAATATTAGGATTCATTTTTTTTAGTTCATTTTTAGTTTTTATTTATTTAACTTCCGTTTATTGCCAAGACAACATTTGTCATTTTTGTTTAGTTAAATTTTTTTCCAACTAATATTTACGTTTTGTATTATTTCAGCTTTATTTAAATTAACAGAAATGTTTTTAATATTTTTCGCTTTAGTTAACAAAAGAAACATTTAATCTTTCATCATCAAAACTACACTCACTGGCCACTTTATTAGGAACACCCCTTGCTAGTACCGGGTTGGATCCCCTTTTGCCTTCAAAATTGATTCAACAAGATGCTGGAAACATTCCTCAGACATTTTGTTCCATATTGAAATGATAGCATCACACAGTTGCTGCACATTTGTCAGCTGCACATCCATGATTTAAATCTCCCGAAGGCACATCCCAAAGGTGCTCTATTGGATTGAGATCTGGTGACATGGTCATTTGAGTATAGTCAACTCATTGTCATGTTCAAGAAACCAGTTTGAGATGATTTGAGCTTTTGACATTTATCCAGCATTATCCTGCAGAAGGGTGCACTGCGGTCACAAAGGAATAGATATGGTCAGCAATAATACTCAGGTAGGCTTTGGTGTTTAAATGATGCTCAGTTGGCACTAAGGGCTCCAGAGTGTGCCATGAAAATATCCCCCACACCATTACACCACCAGCAGCCTGAACTATTGATACAAGGCAGGATGGGCCCATGCTTTCACGTTGTTTATGCTAAATACAGGTGAAAACAACTTGAGCAGTTGAACAGTTGTACCTAATAAAGTGGCTGATGAGTGTATTTCTTGGTGGATTAAAATGACACAAGCTTGCAGGATGATATGATACCAACTGCAGTTCACATGAACTGTATTCCCAGAATACCTTTTTTAAGCATATGAGGTGCAATCATGGCGGTAGTCAGCTACGAGGTCTGGACTTCTGTATTTTTCTAAGGTGTAAAGGCAGGGCGTAGCTAGGAAATTCTGGGCCCCCTAAAAAAAACATTGATGTGGGCCCCCGATGCCCTCCACTCATACACTGTAAAAAAAAAAAAAAATCAGGTCTCCAATTGAAAATGTTCTAGTGACTGATCACATCTAACTTTTTTAGTTGGCCAAATTGAATTTCTGTTAATTAAATTGCATCAATTCACAGAAATTCAATTTAGGCAACTGAAAAATTTAGATCAGTCACTCGAAAACTTTCAATTGGAGACCTGAGTTTTTTTTTTTTTACAGTGTATCATATACGGTATGTGTGTATATATATATATATATATATATATATATATATATATATATATATATATATATATATATATATATATATATATATATATATATATATATATATATATATATATATATATATATATATATATATACGGTAACGGTAACGGTAAGCATGGAGGCCCATATCTGGTGCCATGCACCTAATAAGGATTTCTTGCAAAATAATGTTATGGAAAAATTTAATCATAGCTATACATTAAACATTGCGCATGAAATGTTTATTGATTTGCATATATTCATACAGAACCAGCTTACTAGGTAAAAGGTCATATACAGAATATAGAGAACACGTTCTACACTTACACATGGAAAACATGTTTTGTACAGGAGACATGAGGACTGGGATTTGACACTCAGGGGTCAGGATGGCCTAAACGTAGGGATCAGAGTTCAAATGAACAGCACACTTGGGATTTGAGCAAGTGCTGCTTTTCTTGTCATGTGTGGAAATTTACAGGAGGAGTGACTTTGTTTGGGAAACTGATAAAAGCTGAGTGTTGTTATGTCTAGTTAGTGCACTCTGCAGACATTGAAGATGGCTGTATGACTGTGACTCATTTCTTGCAAGAAATTAAATCTTTATAAAGACAATTGGGCAAGGTTTTGTCTCTTATTCAGTAATGCGGCGATAGTTGAAATTTTGCCACAACAATAACTAAACAGATATAAATAAATAAATACAAATAAGGTTATTGCTTTTACTTTTTTTATATAAAAAGTTGTATATAAATATTATATAAAAAATGGCATTAAAGGATTAGTTCACTTTGAAATAAACTTTTGCTGATAATTTACTCACCCCCATGTCATCCAAGATGTCCATGTCTTTCTTTCTGCAGTCGAAAATAAATTACGATTTTTGATGAAAACATTCCAGGATTTTTCTCCATTTAATGGACTTCAATGGGCTCCAAACGGTTCAAGGTCCAAATGACAGTTTCAGTATAGCTAGGCTTTAAACGATACCAAATGATACCAGACGATGAATAAGGGTCTTATCTAGTGAAACGATCAGTTTCTGCGAGAAACAGAGCAATATTTATGCTATTATTTTACCTCTTATCAGACGAACGTGATCATCTCTGAGCTCTGCCATAACTTCCGCTAAGTGAGGTCAAAATACGAGCGTGGTCATAGATATATACGTAGATACCTCATTAGCGCTTGCACGGATCAATAGAATGAGGCATCTACGATCTATATATCTATGACCAAGCTCGTATTTTGACCTCACTTAGCGGAAGTTATGGCTGCTCGGTTTCTCGCAGAAACTGATCGTTTCTCTAGATCTAGACCCTTATTAATCATCTGGTATCGTTTAAAGTCCTTTGTAGCTGTACTGAAACTGTCATTTGGACCTTGAACCGTTTGGAACCCATTGAAGTCCATTATATGGAGAAAAATCCTGGAATGTTTTCATCAAAAATCTTAATTTATCTTGGATGACATGGGGGTGAGTAAATTATCAGCAAAAGTTTATTTAAAGTGAACTAATCCTTTAAGCGATTAATAACTTTGTTTACAGTCATCAAGCAATTATGCAAGACAACAAAAGACAAGAAATTTATAAAATAAACCTTTTTTAAAGTAGGCATACCAGCAATATAATGGGCCTATAAAAAGTATTTCCAGTCAGTCTGGTTTCTAACAGCGGAGATAAATATTCAAAAGTGAAAAAGGATGCAGTCAAAGTCTGTAATCCTTGTGACACGCATATTTTTCTGCATGTTATAAAAACCAACAAACTAAATAATTTCACAAAAAGACTGGGACTTTGAGCGCGTAATCATTTGGTCGGTGCGCGTTGCACAGGTATACAGAGATGTTGACAGTACCGGAGTGCGCGGGCAGCGTTCTATTCCCGCATAATAAATTGGGCAGTGGAAAGATCAGGGCACAGTTGTAAATAAAAATAGACTCCCTACAGTGCACTAAAAGAATGTTTAAAATAACGTTAATGTTAAAGAACGTTTTGATAGACTTAAGCAATTTTGCTGGCCCTTTCCTTTTCATGACATTACTGTCATGACATTCTTGACATTTTCAGTCAGTCTCACTTCCACTGTAACATTACTTCCAACTTCAACTGTTCTCGGAGCAGTCTCAACTATGATTGGTTCTGTTTACTAGCTGGGGTGGGACTTGAGGTTTTATTGGGTTTCTCTGCTGTTTGCCACTGATTGAGCTGAAATCATTTATAACCATCGGACTAAACCATTTTTTAGGGAGGGGAAAGATAAGAAATTTGGAAAACTTATTTAACTAAATTGCATGTTTTTGTGTTTTTTATTGAACTATCAGGCATACAAATGTATATACTGTTGAGGCAATCCTATGAGCCTCGGCGTGGATGGCATGGTGTTCTCAACTCATAGCAAAGGAATCCAAGTCCAAGCATTATCTTTCTTTTCTCATTTATTATAAAAGTAGAAAGGGTATCTTTCATCAGATGATTCTTCACCTAGTGTGGCTATAAATAAAGTGCTGTTGTGCTGTTGGTGGAAAGGGCGCTCACGGCTATGGTAAGAACCGTGTGTTCCCCGCCATCCACACCTTGCTTAACTAATTACCACACCTGTAAATATACCCAACTCCCAGTGAAGTGCCACACCTAGTGCAATGCTCCCCCAGTGGCTAAAATAAGTAATAACTAAATTAACCTATCTAAAAGTGAATATAAATGGCTCCTACATATACTATAATGATTCATAAGAGTAGGGGACCCCTATAATTGTCACCACCTTTCACCCCACTAGCGACAGCCCTGTGTAAAGGTTTTGAAATACTTGCATAATGTACTCTACTTTAGTGCTGCATTGCACAACACCAAGATTACCGAACTTCTCATCTGAGCTGCCTCAGCAGTCTGTCACCGCTCAACAATGTCAAAATAATTATGACCAATCAAATCAAACAAGGCGGGCTTTAAGTTCACTAAAGCTGCTGAGCGCGAATTCCAGCTCAGCTTGACGCTTCAGTAAACAGTCATAAAGTGGGAGATAAGATGCAAGTAGCTAAACTAAACATTTCATATTTGACAGCTGTTTTAGGATAGAAATGTTAAACAACCAACAAAAATAATCAGGGTTCCACACTAATAAACATTTGTCTAATTTCGCCATTTTTAATTCAAAATGGGCCTATAATGTATGTGATTCTGAAAATGCAGTGAGGGGATAAGAAACATTAACAGCTGTTTTCATCATATTAGGCATAAGATTAATAATGATTGGGTACATGTTGTCAATTAATTAGCCTTCCGTAAACTATCTTGTCTAAATGATTTGTAAAACATAAATATTAGTTGACCCTATGTTTACTTTCTTCATTGACACACACAAAAATCAAAAGACTATCAGTCAAAGCTCAGAAGAGATGGGGCAAGATAAGGAGACTGGGAGAAAAAGAAAGAGTGATGGAGATGATAGAGAAGAGGATCAGGAATGGACAAATAATCTACTGCCCACCGACATGGTTTTAAAGCTATTATTATCCCTTTTTTGGTCTTCAAACATCTTAAAACCCACAGTAGATCAGAGAAATCTAAATTTAATAGGGGGACGCTGCCCCTGAACCCCCCTAATACGTGCCTATGGCCTACGGTCAAACGGACTAAGCACCAAAAGATGTAGTATGAAAACATCCTAAATGCACATTTGTATTCAGCTGAAGTTCACACCTTTAATAGGAGTTGATACTTCGTAAGGCGCTGGACTGGTTTCAACAGGTATGAGTCCAGAGCAAGTTTGTGTTCCAACTTCTTTTGGCATTCCTGAAACAGAAGGCACAGATCTCAGATGTTTTCTAGATGAATGCAAGTGTTTATATAGATGGAGATGGTTTTTAATACCTGGAAGAATGGACAGTCAGAGACCTGCCTCCATAAGGACTCAGATCGAGGCTTGTTCTGACAGTAACATTCATATAAATGAAAATGGTCTTTCTGAAAATAGACAGATGTTTTATGTTAGATCTGTTTTGTCAAAACAAAAGAAAGATGTAAACACTAACCTCAAATTATTCTCATATGGTGTTTTAAACTTCCTCACCCGTTCCAGAAAACACGCCCCTACTGCCTCTGGACTCTCTAGACAGCTTTCCAAATCCTGTAGGAAGACACTGGAGAACAAAAGACACAAGTCATACACTTTTGTAACAGTGTTGCGGAAGCCTCTTTGAAAATGTAGCTTGTCAAACTACAAGCTGTTCATTATTTAAATGTAATAATCAGCTGTAATAAGTTTTAAGATGTTTCATAATTTAATATAATACCCTACCATTCAAAAGTGTGGGGTCGGTAATACTTTTTTGTATGTTTCTGAAAGAAGTGTCTTATGCTCACTGTTGTGCACTGTGTATATATACACCTCACTGAGTGTCAGTCAGTCTTATCTATTACAGAGACGGAATGAGGCATAGTGTGACTGGGAAATAAGGAACCAAAATTGCTGGTAAATTATTCATGCATGCTAGATTATTGTATATATTATTCCTGTGATGGCAAAGCTTAATAATAAATGCTTTGTAACATTATAAATGTCTTTACTGTCACTTTTGATCAATTTAATGCATCCACTCTGAATAAAACTATTAATTTCTTAAAAAAAATAATAAAAAAAATGTAATGGTAATGGTAATATATATTTTAACATATTATTATGATTATTATTGTTTTTCTTATTTTGAACATAAATGTAACAAAAAAGTAAAAGACACTTAATTCAAAACATATTTACTAAAACAAGTCTTGAACTTAAAATGATTTTGCTTCAAGTACATTTTCAAAAATATTGACTAAATCAAATTATTTTGCTATGTATAGCAACTCCTTATAGATTCCAAACTTTTGAAAGGTAGTGTATGTGTATTGTATATATGTGTGCTGATTTGTATGTACAAATCATATATATTCTACAGCTATGCACATATATGTTCTACAACAACTCTGCACATTACATTAATTATGTACTACAATTAGTACGTATTAAATCTAATTTACACCACAAATACATACAGCATAAAATGAGTATACTCTACATATATACACATATGTGCTGTAAAAATTTAGTATCCACTTTAAAATGATATGCACTACAAATGTATTGTGCATTACACTTAGTATGCACAATGTCTAGTATGCATAAATAATTTTGGATATGCATAAACTATTTCGGTTCTTTATTTCCCAGTCACACTATGCCTATTTCCGTCTCTGTAATAGATAAGACTGACTGACACTCAGCTGTCTATCAGAGCCCCCGCTCTGCTGATGCGCTCCCTTCCAGCTGAGCTCTCATTGGCTTAATCAAATCCTTATTTGACCAACAGCCATTTAGCTGTAATTAAAGTGCTTTAATTGGCATAACGGCTTCCTGCAGTCAACCAATTTGGCAATTTGCCTCACTCGGGGATGAAGACCCAGCAGGCAAGACAGGTTTCAAAGCCACTGACAAACACAGCTGCATAAACCGATAAGTTTTATTTAAAATAAGATGTTTTATGAAGGTGTCTTGAAGTCAAAACTGTGAGTTTGCAGTTGTGTCTGATTTGTTTTATAGCACAAGAAACAGAATCGTATTTCGGTCTGAAGCTTACACTTTGCTCCTGCCGTTAGCAGCGTTATGAAGTTCTCTGTGTGTGTGAGACTGTGTGTGGCCTTGCCTGCTATGGAAGTTGTAGATATCAGGCAAGTTTCCAAACAGCACATCTCTCTTGTTGCGAAGACTTGTTGGCAGGACCGAAGCAAGAGACGGATTGTCCATTTCAGCCCTGTAGCCCTGCAAATCCACAGCATCAAAATACAGTATCTTTAAACTCTATTTTCAGTGCCACATTCAGAAAAACCAGGAGCTCCTTACCAGGAGCACCGCCAGAAGCTCCTCCACATAGATCCTTTCGGTCTCTATCAGCTCCTTCATCACATGTCTGGAGTCACACACATTAACAGAGTCATCAGACACATCAGAGTGTCATTTAAACAGAACAAGTCAGACAGCAGACTCACCGTTTGAGCTGGTCAGTGCCGTCTTCTCCATCTATACTGTAGGGGAGAGAGCTGGCCATCTGATAATCATGAATCACCTCAATCTGACCCACACAGAAAACACTTAATGATTTCCTTTAGAAACCAGCGCATGGCGTTGATTTAATCAAACCACACACACTGCACTTGTCATTTCTACCTTTTCTGATCTTTCTACATCTTTCTTTCTATATGACATATACGAAATACATAAAAAAATAAAGCACAACTTAAACACATTTTGTCATATGAAGATCACATTCAAATGGTCTTGGAAACTGATGTGTGAGGAAAAATCTAAATCACTTCCTGTATATTTCAGTAAACATTTCACAATTGACACACATGAAAAATATATTTACTTTTAAGTTCCCTAAATACAAATAAAAATCACATTGAAATCAAATTTTGTTATATTTTTCGTTTTTACAAATATTGTAAAAATATGTGAAAATGTGATTTAATTGTGATTTTTTTAAATGTAATTTGGATACAAGCATTAAAAATTATCCTTAGCAAAGCAAAAGCCGTTATCTATTTTATTTCAAAAATGTTTAAAATGTCCTTGTTTAAAATGTCACCATAATTTCCACTACAGAGCCCTTATAATAAATCATAATAATACAACAAATAATCTGAGATAAACATTAAACTAGCGAGGGAGTTTATTTTCTACAGGTTTCCAACAGTTGAAGAAACAACCATATATAGTATTATTATAACATTGGTAGTAAATTCGGACCATTGGTAGTAAAAGAACATCACAAATGCATTTGTAAAGACCAAATGGAAAAGTACTGTTTACCTTCCTGGAGTTTGGGCTTTTCCTTGATGTTCTTTTGCCGGGCAGTGGGAGGTCAAAGGTGAACTTTAAACTGGAATTAAAGTCTGTTTTAAACAAGAAGAGCAGGTGGATACAACACAGAATTAACACTTATATATTTAGTATGTTTCAAAACATTTATAAGTAAAGTATAAGTAATTTTTTTAAAAGCTGCGTTACTAAAATAGACCAGAGACTGTAGCATAAAACATTAACATCCACAGCAATATGAACGATCAATTTATATCAACAAAGACAATCAGACAGCAATGGACATAACCAGTGTTGGGGGTAACACATTACAAGTAACTTGAGTTACGTAATCAGATTACTTTTTGAAGTAACTAGTAAAGTAACTTTTTTAATTACTTTTAAAATTTCCCATTTATTGACTGACAGTTCTCTTGTCCCAAGGTGGAGAAAAATCCTAAATGCAGAGGCATGTGTAAACATGAGGGTTGTTGTAGTTTTAGAATAAATGTGAGCATTCATTTACTAATCTTGTTTGCTCAAAAAAGATTCTGAATTTTTCCAAATGAATAAAATCAGTCAAATGCAAACCTCCAATAATTAAATACCGGTATGTTAAATAAAACAAATATTTGTATGTATTCAAACCAACTTTATCGACCAATGCCTTGCTGCTGACCTGTGATGATTCAGTTAAACCATAAGCAAAAATGACTTTTGATTTTCTTTTGTTTTTAGTGGTGAAGTGTTAATTTTTTTTCCCCTGCATCCTATTCTTCCATTATCCAGAATGGCAGCACAGTTGAAAGGTTTGTTTGAGCTGCGCCCTCTACTGTACATTCATGAATTTGCATTTCCTTCAGCCTGAAGCTTATTATTTCAAATTTGGTGTGAAAGGGTTACTTTTTAAGGGACTTATGCAATATTGTAATGCATTACTTTTCAAAGTAACTTTCCACAACACTGGACATAACACAATAAATGCCTCCAACATCAGTCTGATCTGACTTTGGAAGTCATTTAGAAGACAGCACAAGTTTATGACCTCTGCAAGTGAATAACATCCACTGATCTCTATCACTTCTTCCCTTGATCTCTCCATCTTAAAGTGTGTCAGCTCTCTCCAGAATACTGAATACTGAGTGCCAGAAATCTCCCTACTTTATCATCTCCTTCACAATTAATTAAATATATTATTATTATTATTATTATTCTGTAATCAGTCCAACTTCCTTTTTCTCTGGAGAGGTTAGCTTACATCAGAATAAATAAAATGTCATTTTTAAACAAAAAGTAATTCTTCCTCCTTTACACTTTACACAAAAGCATTCATTTGACTATAGGTCATAAAAAAGCCTTTGTTGTGTGTCCCTGGAGTTAATGATCAAAAGAGATTTAAATGTAAATTGAAGATGCACCGTATTTTACAACTTCCCAGGAAGTCTGCACCATCCGTAGGGATTTATTAGTAAGAAGTAACAGTTGTGAATTTGCAAAGGTTATAGTAGGTTGTTTCCATTAATGGGGCAGGTCAGATACCTGTGTCTCTTCTTTTATACACCTATCCTTCTCAGTGTTTCTTTTTATTATTTCCATAACCTGAATAATTAAGTTATAACCATTTTCTACATTTGTGGAAACACATTTCTTTAGGTGCTGCTCTGATGTCTGTGTCAAGGCGTGCATGTGTTGAGCTATATGTCATCCTAAAGTGACCTTATGTCCACATAGGTTACAGGTCTACGTGACTTTTTGGGGACTCAGAGAAATGTACCTCTTTTATGCCTTTCTTACTAAATAGAATAAATTCACTTCTGTACTAAGATGTAGTATCAGTATGTTTTGGAGAAGTGCCTTGTTGATAGTTAGTTAAGATGTTCTCAACCTTGAGGAAACTGTTACTCTTTGGAGCTTTTGTGTGTATGTGCGTTGTATGATCTTTGCAGAATCAGTGTTGGAGATGGACTTTTCTGCAGACGATGCCAGACCTGGAGACGCCTTTATGTGACCACTTGCGTCATTTGTGATCTAAATCTAGGACTGGGCGAACACTAGTCTACGCATTTTTAGTGATATGTGCTCCTATCTGTCTACGTGTGGAAAGTTGCTTACATTGCATGTTGTTAGAAACAATCAGAATCATTCCACATGACAATATTGATGTGGTTGGACCTTGAAAACAGTATAACTGTTCTGAAATTGTATGTACATTAGGCAGAGGTGGGGAGACTGTTAGAGGGAGTGCGGCCTACGAACTCCTTGTGAGACTTGAAGCTGGCTTCTGCTGATGAAACTGCAAACTATTCTTCAGTAAATTTTTCTTTAATTAATCTAACTCCTGACTCTTGGTCTTCATTTTTCACTACTGGTCCTGGGTCCTAAACTGTTACCCCAACACCATAGATTTATGACGCAATCCACTTTAAGTGAAGCTCTGATCTTGACAGCTTTATTAATGCGTGTAACTACATTTTGTACTGTACCAATTGATGTACATGACACAATAATCCTGTCTAGCGTCATCTCTCAGATATGAAACATGTAATGCAGAGTCTTGAGAAGAAGGATTAACTATTTGTAAGATTGTGAGAACTCATGGCTGGTAACAGACCTAAATTAAAGCATTTATTTAAAAAAGCAGTTTTTTTCAAAGTCTTGTACCAGTACATACCATGTTTGGGGGAGAAGAGGGGGGATTTTGAGCGTGGTTGGTTCTCTGGTCGAGGGGTCACCAGTTGAATTGGCCGGACGTGTTTGTCTGCCAGTTTCCTCAGGCAGTTCTGTCTGGATTGAATTAGAGCCTGGACAGAGCTATGCTTTTGAAATGTCCTCTCTATATGAGCCTGAAACGGCACAGACACACATAAAAAGGCATTTACATTTATATTCAGACTAGCATGTAGCCAAAAGCCGCTTTTCCACCATCAAGGCAAGCCATTCTAGTTGTTATAAAATACATCATCCCTGCTGCCCTCTATAAACGTCTTGCTATAGACTATAGTAAACAGTACCTGAAAGTTTCGATCTGGCCCAGCCGGTACGGATATGGTTTAATTTTCCACTGTGGGGCTGATAACAGAGCTCTTTGGAATGTAATACAAACAGGTCAGTCATTGCCTTGGTAATGCAAGAGTTTACTAGCGGTATAAGTTAATAGCGACCTCGTTATGAAGGATGATCAGATCAGATACTTGTGTGTACTTTGCTCAAATAGCATGCTTGGCCAGCTACCGAGAAACTGGCAGCCAGGCAACAAACCAGTGACCATTCCTGAGTGGCCATGTCACCACACATACTCTATCATCACGGTTTAGCATGATTAGCCAACCATTCTGAGAATTCCAGGCCGAGAAGGGTTTGTAATCTATATCTGGAACTGCATTATTACGGTTTCTAATAACATATCTGTAACTGTTACTTGCCATTCTTAGAACCATTAAGCCTGATGGTGGAAAAGCGGCTAAATGTTCAAGATTGAGAGGTTCCAAAGATTACATTTAAGAATTAACCATCGAGAAACCCATATTGATCAATTGTTATTCTGAATATCAACCAAATCAGTCATAAATATGGCAAATACTGAACAATCAAAACTTTCAGGTTCCATCAAAAGCTAAAATGTACATTTCTGTAATTACTGTCTATAGGACATCAAATAAACTGAAACTGTGCCTAGTCTTTTTGTAGTCTGTCAGTATTCACCTGTAAATAAGGAGTGAGCACAGATTCATACTCCAGAAAGAGCACATCTGTGCCTGCATTGAGAAGAGGTGGTGCTGCCTCCTGGAACTTCTCGATATCTCGAAGAGCTGTCTGTGCACCCTCTTTAGACTGGAATTTCTCCACCTGGTGATTGGCCAAGAGATAAGCGCCATCATCACACCACCGCTGAGCCTGCAAAACAAAACATATTGTCGAAACATAAAGATCAAGACACTGGAATATTGTCAAATATATACACCCTTAAAAATAAAGGATCTGAGGTATTGGCATTTACAGTGCATACCTCATAATGACAATATGAAAGAAGTTTGTTTGAAATCTTTGCAAATTTCAATTAAAAAAAAATCACATGTACATAAGTATTCACAGCCTTTGCCATGACACTCAAAATTAAGCTCAGGGGCATCCTGTTTCCACTGATCATCCTTGAGATGTTTCTACAACTTGATTGGAGTCCACCTGTGGTAATTCAGTTGATTGAACATGATTTGGAACACACCTGCCTATATAAGGTCCCACAGTTAACAGTGCATGTCAGAGCACAAACCAAGCCATGAAGTCCAAGGAATTGTCTGTAGACCTCTGAGACAGGATTGTATCGAGGCACAGATCTGGGGAAGGGTATTTCTGGGGAACAAATTTCTGCAGCATTGAAGGTCCCAATGAGCACAGTGGCCTCCATCATCCGTAAATGGAAGTTGTTTGGAACCACCAGGACTCTTCCTAGAGCTGGCCGTCCGGCCAAACTGAGCAGTCATGGGAGAAGGGCCCAGGGAGGTGACCAAGAACCCGATGCAGACCACAGCATCGGCGTTTCTCTGTGGAGAGAGGAGAACCTTCCAGAAGAACAACCATCTCTGCAGCTCTCCACCAATCAGGCCTGTATGGTAGAGTGGCCAGGCGGAAGCCACTCCTCAGTAAAAGGCACATGACAGCCCGCCTGGAGTTTTCCAAAAATGCACCTGAAGGACTCTCAGACCATGAGAAACAAAATTCTCTGGTCTGATGAAACAAAGATTGAACTCTTTGGCCTGAATGGCAATGGAGGAAATCAGGCACCACTCATCACCTGGCCAATACCATCCCAACAGTGAAGCATGGTGGTGGCAGCATCATGCTGTGGGGATGTTTTTCAGTGGATGGAACTGGGAGTCAGGATCGAGGGAAAGATGAATGCAGCAATGTATAGAGACATCCTTGATGAAAACCTGCTCCAGAGTGCCCTGGACCTCAGACTGGGGCGAAGGTTCATCTTCCAACAGGACAACGACCCTAAGCACAAAGCCAAGATAACAAAGGAGTAGCTATGGGAAAACTCTGTGAATGTCCTTGAGTGGCCCAGCCAGAGCCCAGACTTGAACCCGACTGAACATCTCTGGAGCGATCTAATAAAAATCACTGTGCACTGACACTCTACATCCAACCTGATGGAGCTTGAGAGGTCCTGCAAAAAAGAATGGGACAAACTGCCCAAAAATAGGTGTGCCAAGCTTGTAGCATCATTCTCAATGACTTGAGGCTGTAATTGGTGCCAAAGATGTTTCAACAAAGTATTGAGCAAAGGCTGTGAATACTTATGTACATGTGCTTTTTTCCCCCATTTTTTATTTTTAATAAATTTGCAAAGATTTCAAACAAACTTCTTTCACGTTGTCATTGTGGTGTATTGTATGTAGAATTTTGAGGAAGATAATGAAGTTAATCTATTTTGGAATAAGGCTGTAACAAAACATAATGTGTAAAAAGAGAAGCGCTGTGAATACTTTCCGGATGAACTGTATGGTACCAAGAACCTTTAACATCCATGGAACCTGTTAATTGGACGACATTTCTTTTATTGTGGAAAAAAGATTATTAATACATTATTAAAATGTTCTTCACACTAAGAAATATATTTTTTTTTTTTACTAATCACTGAAAGGTTCTTTTGGGAACCCAAACCAAAATGGTTGTTTGACGGCATCTGCGAAAAAGTTTTGGTTCAGAACAATAGAATCATCCTTGGTGTGAATGGGCCTTTAATAAGCAAGGACGCATTTATGTCACAAAAGATTTCTTTTTCAAATTAATGCTATTTTTATAACATTTATTTAAAATGCTAGAATGCTGAAAATAATGTATTGCAGTTTCTCAAAAATATTAAGCAGCACAACACTGATAATAATAGGAAATGCTTATTGAGCAGAAAATCAGCATATTAGAATGATTTCTGATGGATCATGTGATGCTGAGGACTGGAGTAAAGATGCTGAAAATTCAGCTTTGCCATCACAGGAATAAATTACATTTTAAAATATGTATTCAAACAGAAAACTGTTATTTTAAACTGTAATTATATTTCACAATATTACTGTTTTTATAGCATTTTTTGATCAAATAAATGCAGACACAGTTTAGCATAAGAGACTTCTTTCAAAATCATTACGAGATACTATAAAAAATAAAGAGGGAATGTGTTAGCCCACCTCTTCGAGGAGGTGCAGTAGGGCCTGTGCATGTGTCAGTGAGTTGCTTTTAGTACTGAGGGCAGAGGTCAGGGTGTCACACTGATGTCTGAGTTCATTGCAGCGCTGGATAATCAGAGCCATGGCATAGTGGTGCCCAGCAGCCAGCTGATGCCCATGCAGGATAAGAACCTGAGCCCGACTCATCTCCTCCTAAAACACACACTGCTGTCAGAAATATCAGTATATTTGTGACTGCGTGTACAACCTGAACAAGGTGACACGATGCAGCTACCTGCGCACGTTTTTCCAGATTGTCCAAATCTCTGACGGTCTGCTCTGTTTGGGCCAGGGATTCTCCTGTGACGCTTATCTTCCTTTCCTGTGCTCTTAATTTCTCTAAAGAGCACTCCATCTGACAGAAAGAGAATATTAGGGGTATAAGTTAAAATACTTTCATTGACAAAATGATCAATCTCTCTTTTCTTTATTTTTACTTGAAATGAGATAATGCAGTATTGCTAATATTTTGTGGATCTTGAAAGATAAATTGCTTGTGTTTGTTGCAGGGGGTGTAGAAAAGAACTGAAAAGCAGGGCAACATTACATAGTTTGTAACTAAATAACCAATACAATGTAGTTTTACTATAATAACTATTATAGTAAAAACTATCAGCATATTTATTTTTGCATGATGTAGCATTGGTTGCATACAGCATCCTGTTGAATTCAGCGGAATAAAGTGATTTTGTGAATTATATTCACAATATATTATTTCACATTTACTCATTGCCTGGCCATGTTGTATATTGAAACGTTCAGGTACTGTTTACTATAGTCTATAGCAAGACGTTTATAGAGGGCAGCAGGGATGATGTATTTTATAAGCTAAAACCTCGAAACAAGATAGCATTTTAGCACTTCTGGTTACATCGTCCTGAAGTCAATGAGTTTTTTTTATGGGATTTTGGTTAAAAGCCTGAATTAAGGTGGTGAACGCAAGCTAAAGATATTTTAACCAGTCTTATACTAACTTTCAGGTTGGCCTACAAAAATACACCATCACTGCAGCACTTTATTGCACATATATATACACAGTGCCAAAACTAACAAAATAAAAGGTTTGTCAAAAACGTTGCCAAAAAGCCACTTTGGATTAAATTATTAAATGTACATTTTAGTCTTGCCTTGACAGATTAAAATTACCCAGAAGATGTGGATATGAATCATTTCATGATCAAATGCCAACACTGGCTTTGTATAAAGCATTTGTCTGTGAGCCAAGGTTGTATATCAGTATATTGTGATCGTGATTCATGCCTAAAACAATCAGACGATTCACAACCATTCACCTCCTGAAAACTGTGCTCATATCGCAGCAGATGTAAATACTGCTGCAGTTTGAGGTGGTGCTTATCAAAGAAGCCATCAAAAGCCATCTCCATATCTGTGAGCTGAGCCAGCAGCCTGCAGGAACACATACAGCCAAATTAGGAAACTTCAAAAAGTTCACATCATTTTGGAAATGAACATGTAATGTGTATTTGTGACGCAGATCATTTCAGGATCAAACTCTATACCTCTGCATCGTATCCCAGTCCTGTGTCATGTCCCAGCGTGTGTCAGCGTCCCCCTCCTTCCTTGAAGTCTCCAGGTTAGAGAGCAACTGCCGCCCCTCCCTCATCACAGATCTGATGGCATCCTTCACCCATGAATAGTAACAACAACAACGCTGCTATCAGTGACATCACAAAATCATGGAACAAAACAACAGCCAGAGCCCAGAGGGGCCGGAAAAACACAAGACTGCAGACTGGAGTGGAATAGACTTTTTGTGCTCTCAAGTTCTGTGTACCCTAATCATAGTTTATTCCCCTAGGCCCTAGGTTTGGTACATCAAATATTTTTGATGTATTCCTTGGAAAAAGCAAGTGGTATAAACAAAGGACCTACTGTAAGTTAGGGTAGACACCATGTTTAATCTCATGCAAAAAAGAGTCTGTGAGAGAAAGATTTAAAATTCAATAGATTGTCCTGTCAAAGGTAGGACACTTCTAATATTCCCAGTCAATTATTTCTAGAGGTTTTTTGTGTCCATTTCTGACATGCTAAACTATTACTAATTATTTTATAATGATTTTGCATGCCCCTCTACTAACCTCATATTAATTGAGAGACTGGTGCAAGATAATTGTATATTTATATTATTTTCAGAACCATTTAAAATAAACTAGACAAAAAATGAAATTATTTAATGAATAATATACCCTACTGTTCAAAAGTTTGGGGTCATTATTAAGATATTTTTTTTTTAGTTTTATTCAGCAAGGATGAATTAAAGCTGCTGTCCGTAACGTTTTTTGTGTTCAAGATTTACAACAATTATATAATGAGAATGATTTCAGGCTGGTCTGGTAGGAACCGCTGCGGAGGAGCACAGTCCCCGTGTGACTCACCATAGACATAAACAGAGAGAAGTAGCTCCGGCTGCAATGTTCATCCGCAAGACATATGCAGTTCTGTTTATTAACCGCTAGAGCGTAAAAAGTTATGGACTGCAGCTTTAAATTGATCAAAACTGACAGTAAAGACATTTATAATGTTACAAAATATTTCAATTTCAAATAAATGCACTTTCTATTCAAAAAAAGAAAACACCAGTTTTCAACATCGATAATAATAATAAATGTTTCGTGAGCAGAAAATCGGCATATTAGAATGATGATGATAAAACATATTAAAATAGAAAAAAGTTATTTTATACCATTATACTATTTTACTTAATAATAGGTATGTTTATTAAACCAATGCAGCCTTGATGAGTATAAGAGACTTTCAAAAACATTTGAGAAAATCTTACTGACCCCAAACTTCTGAAGTCATCTCAAAGACTATACAGGGAGTGCAGAATTATTAGGCAAATGAGTATTTTGACCACATCATCCTCGTTATGCATGTTGTCTTACTCCAAGCTGTATAGGCTGGAAAGCCTACTACCAATTAAGCATATTAGGTGATGTGCATCTCTGTAATGAGAAGGGGTGTGGTCTAATGACATCAACACCCTATATCAGGTGTGCATAATTATTAGGCAACTTCCTTTCCTTTGGCAAAATGGGTCAAAAGAAGGACTTGACAGGCTCAGAAAAGTCAAAAATAGTGAGATATATTGCAGAGGGATGCAGCAGTCTTAAAATAGCCAAGCTTCTGAAGCGTGATCATCGAACAATCAAGCGTTTCATTCAAAATAGTCAACAGGGTCGCAAGAAGCGTGTGGAAAAACCAAGGCGCAAAATAACTGCCCGTGAACTGAGAAAAGTCAAGCGTGCAGCTGCCAAGATGCCACTTGCCACCAGTTTGGCCATATTTCAGAGCTGCAACATCACTGGAGTGCCCAAAAGCACAAGGTGTGCAATACTCAGAGACATGGCCAAGGTAAGAAAGGCAGAAAGTCGACCACCACTGAACAAGACACACAAGCTGAAACGTCAAGACTGGGCCAAGAAATATCTCAAGACTGATTTTTCTAAGGTTTTATGGACTGATGAAATGAGAGAGTCTTGATGGGCCAGATGGATGGGCCCGTGGCTGGATTGGTAAAGGGCTGAGTGCTCCAGTCCGACTCAGACGCCAGCAAGGTGGAGGTGGAGTACTGGTTTGGGCTGGTATCATCAAAGATGAGCTTGTGGGGCCTTTTCGGGTTGAGGATGGAGTCAAGCTCAACTCCCAGTCCTACTGCCAGTTTCTGGAAGACACCTTCTTCAAGCAGTGGTACAGGAAGAAGTCTGCATCCTTCAAGAAAAACATGATTTTCATGCAGGACAATGCTCCATCACACGCGTCCAAGTACTCCACAGCGTGGCTGGCAAGAAAGGGTATAAAAGAAGAAAATCTAATGATATGGCCTCCTTGTTCACCTGATCTGAACCCCATTGAGAACCTGTGGTCCATCATCAAATGTGCGATTTACAAGGAGGGAAAACAGTACACCTCTCTGAACAGTGTCTGGGAGGCTGTGGTTGCTGCTGCACGCAATGTTGATGGTGAACAGATCAAAACACTGACAGAATCCATGGATGGCAGGCTTTTGAGTGTCCTTGCAAAGAAAGGTGGCTATATTGGTCACTGATTTGTTTTTGTTTGGTTTTTGAATGTCAGAAATGTATATTTGTGAATGTTGAGATGTTATATTGGTTTCACTGGTAAAAATAAATAATTGAAATGGGTATAAATTAGTTTTTTGTTAAGTTGCCTAATAATTATGCACAGTAATAGTCACCTGCACACACAGCTATCCCCCTAAAATAGCTAAAACTAAAAACTACTTCCAAAAATATTCAGCTTTGATATTAATGAGTTTTTTGTGTTCATTGACAACATGGTTGTTGTTTAATTATTAATGTTGTAAAATTAATCCTCAAAACACAACTTGCCTAATAATTCTGCACTCCCTGTAGATAGAGAAAGACGGTTCACTCCTATTACTTATAAATGAGCGAAACTGCAACGTGCAATATGGCGAAAGTCATTGCGTCACTGTAGCTGCCGTTAGAAGCTCCGGTTCCCATAGAAACCTGAGACTCGCACTTAGGACTGCACATGCGCATTGGCTCGTCTAGCCTGAAAAATATGCTTTTTTAACTCTATTTGATCATAAGAAACAACATTTATGGGACAGGTAATGTTAGATTTAGTTGCTGATTTGAAATGTGTTATTTAATTGCGGTTTTGAGATTCAAGGATTCCCCAATTCAAATAGATAGTCTTGTAGGTCTGAAATAGCTGCCCGGAGGCATTGCAAACGTGGCCGCTGAGTGAACAGACTTTCCTTGAAAGGGACTTTGGTCATATACTGTACATGCTAGGCTAAAAATGTGATGTTGTTAATACAGACATTAAAGATCAGCAATAATCATAAAGAGAAAAATGAGAGCATTCCCTACACATGAGCACTCAAATGAGCTGTACCTTAAGTCTCCTGTATTTCTCTGTGTGTGACAGCAGGAGGAACTCAATAGCACTGCACTCCTCTGATAACTGTGTCTCGGCCAGCTCTGTACCAAACGCCTGCAGCATCTGAGCAATGTCTTTAACCATAACCGCAAAACTCTCAATGGCCTGTAATGAGCAAAGAGACTGTCTAGTTTAACAAGATATTTCTGTGCATTTAGTTCATATATTTATTGCATCATTCTTTACTGTTCTCAGGACGATCCAGTCGCTGTGGCAGTAGTCAAGAGTTCCTCCAAACTCTGAGGTCAGCTGGTTCTCATCGATGTACCGCAGCAGATCTGTGACAGAGCTGAGCATCACCACCTTAATAACAGACACACGTGGAGTCAAGGTGGCGCTGCAGTTCACAACGACTGTAAAATGACAAAGAATTGAAGTTGTGATGAGTCATACAGGCATTTTGAGCATGAAGTCCTCTTGACTGAAGCGGAAGCCGAGATCTGTGACGGTACGCTGGAAGAAGCTGGTCGGTCTCAGCACCAACACCAGGTGCAGGTTTCCAGGGAATGAGGCCTAAGACAGAGAGAGATTAAATCAGCCTGGCAGACAAACAATGACAGACCACCTTAAGGAGGCAGATAAAGCCATGCTTAACTCTTAAAACACGAGGGATATAAGGAAAAAGCTGAAAATTATGTTTACATGTTTATCAAATGCTGACTTGTACGGAAAATGTTATCCTCCATTCATTGTTTACTTATTATTGCTATTTGTGACCCTAGACCACAAAACCAGTCATAAGTCGCATGGGTATATTTGTGGCAATAGCCAAGAATACATTACCTGGGTCAAAATTATACATTTTTCTTTTATGCCAAAAACCATCAGGATATTAAGTAAAGATCATGTTCCATTAAGATATTTTGTAAATGTCCTACTGTAAATATATCAAAACTGTATTATTAGTAGTAATATGCATTGCTAAGGACTTCATTTGGACAACTTTAAAGGCGATTTTCTCAATATTTAGATTCCAGATTTTCAAATAGTTGTATCTTAACAATACACCACACGTCAATGGACGTATTTATTCAGTTTTCAGGTGATATATAAACCTCAATTTCAAAAAATGTACCCTTATGACTGGTTTTGTGGTCCAGGGTCACATTTTTTCAATTGCCTTTAATGTTTAGATTTTATTGTTTTACCGTCATACCAGAATCAATGTTAAAATGAGAATCCATTAAAACATGTTTCACATGTTTAAAACTATGATGAAATACCATTTCAATTATTAATTTAAATTCTTTCCACCACAATAAATTCCATGGCCAAATAAAGTTATCAAAAGGTAGTGAAAAAGCTAGCTATGAAATGAGCCTCAGCAATAAATAAATAAATAAATGGTTAAACTGTAATTTTCACCATTTGGAGTTAAAAGTAAACATGCGAAACTTGTACTTTTTGTCTGTAGGCTAATATTGTGCAAGTTGTTCTTTTAACAGCGAGAATGCTGTCTTCTCTATAAGAACATCTGACCATCTGCAAGTTCACATGATTTGACTTTTGGACCCCACTGTATATGGGATACCTACAGTACATGAAATAAACTTCAATAAAAAGTATAAATTCTAAAGTTCAAATATTACTCATTGAATTTAATCTGATTTTACAGACACGTCAGCACACATCAGTCACATCGACCACTGACAATAAGTCTGGAGAGACAACAACAAGCTGTCAATCAAATTGATGAGACAACACTTAAACTAGTTAACATGATAAGATCACCAGCCTGTTTAGCTGCTCTCGATGACATCTACCTTAACTACACAGATTCTAGAGAAGACACGAGCTGACTGACATGACCAGCATTTGAAACAAATCTGTCTAACTAGCCTTATTTATTACTTTGGCAAACAGAAACAGGATATCGCGATATAGTTTATCTTAGCACAGTTTACAGAAAGGACACCACTTGACATTGATTCGTCCTTACGTATTTGTAAACAACAATAGCATTACCTGCGACAATATTCACTCGGATATTGCTCATAGCCATAATAATACATTTGCTGATAGACTACATGAATAAATAACGTCTTCGCTAGCATATAACCAGGACGAATGACTAAGCTAAAGGCGTCCGTCGCGCCGCAGTGTAGCGCTATGAGCTCGCGGTGCCGCATTGAGCTCATCTAAACTTCAGTCCAACTCTTTACCGTAACTACTCCAGACACATTACCGTGGAGCGGCGGATCCTCGGAAGTCCTCGCCTGTGGTTTCGCTCACTCATAGTTATCGATGTTTTATGGGGCTGCTTTAAGACCTCGCCCATCCTGCTGTGGCAGACCGGTGCCCGGCGCAGTGGACGGTCTGCAGGATTCATCGCCGCAGCGTTGGGAGGGTGGCAGCACCGTCTCTCCTGCGGTCTCCTCACCTCTCCCTTGCCCCAAGAGCGTCATCATGTAAAAACCTGCGCATGGTTTGTGCTAACTCATGCATTCCCCTTGCCTCGCAGTGAGGTCGGGTTTCACACACTGTTCTGCAAGCTGTTTTTAAAAGCAAATTTTAGTCAGAGCTGCCGCATTTAGCTATTTATTCAGGCTAGAGCTCAGAGAAATGGGCTGTACTGTAACTGCGCTGATGCACTTCAGCACCGCGGACAGCGACAAGACAGTTTAGCACAGCACAGCACAGCACAGTAAATACAGACGTGTGATGCATTCAATCCCCAGAGGACACAAGGGTCAAAGATGCTCAATTATTTATGCATTGCTTGCCTAGCTCTATTAAGATTTTCAAAAATACAATAAAAATGCAATTCATGCAAAAAAACAACAAAAAAAGACTTGAATATCTACGCTGCAACTATTTTCTGAATTAAGTAAATGCTGATGTGTTAAATGTCACTGTTGTTTTTTTTTTTTTTAGAATATCACCGATTTGGAACTTTTAGGAAAAGGCACCTTAAAAACACATTGATAGTCAAAACAATCTTGATATTTGTGAAAAAAAGTATCTTCACAAACATATTTGAACACTTAACACTATAAGCCTTTATGTATAATACATTATACAAGTATTTTTTAATGCACTAATTATGCCTTTTAATGCACCTTATAATGCATTGTATGGTCTCATGAATAATTGTAACCACATTTATAATACATATACTCATTGAACACACCTTTAGAAAGTATAATGAATTAAAAACACAGTGCACACAACCTAACATTATAATCTGCAAACATTATAATGCATTTGGACTTTGGTTACAATTATTTATTATAATGCATTATAATGTACGTTATGAATACTACAATGCATTATGCATAAAGGCTTTAAGTAAAGTGTTATAGAAAGATAGATCATTCTAAATGACAGAACACTTCATACCATTTTACTTCAATAAATAAATTATTATAGATAAAGCATATTGTAATCTCTCACCGCTATCCTTGCCAGTGCTGTTTTGATTGAGGTCCAAGTATCCAATCTTCGGTCTAAAATGATGATAAATTTTACACCAGGTTGTCGTGCTCTGAAAACATGTGAAATGCATCATGTATCACAGTAACAAAACATTGGCATGACATTGTAAATATGTAAAATGTACACTGGCATTTGTTTGCATTGTAAGATGGGATCAGTACACTGTACACACACGCACACATTCACATATTCTTTCACCCTAAGGTCCTGACTGTATTGTGTACAATGTGACTACACAGATCTCTGCAATTCTAACAGTTATGCATTGCACATAGTGGATACATTTATTTGAACAGCTCAATTTGTGTAAGGGCTTTGGCAAGGCTTTGTGTGAGGAGAATACATAAGGGACTATTGCTGTACTGCAATGCAGTGAGATGGAGAGACTTGTAAATATTAGACACACACCTCGGGATCAGTGTGAGGTATGAAAGAACTTTGGCCAGAGCTTCTTCAGGAATGTCACTGAAAGCAGAGCATTCTGGGAGAGTGATGATGACACTAGAGTCCTCACCACATCCCCCTGGAATTCAAATAAACACATGCAATTATTACTTTCTAGGGATAAACTCTCTGGCACAAACATGAAGTTTGTCTGATATGTTGAGACAAGCCATTAAGCCACATGTAGTATGTACTTTACGTCTCCAAAAGATAGTAAACAGAAACTGAAAACCCCACCTGATAAATAGGCCACTTGTTTCTCAATGTAGCCGGCCACTTCCTGCAGACTCAGAGGCACCGTGACCTCTGAGGAGACAATGAAGATGTGCCACACACACATAAATAACACAGCCGCAAGCTTTAGGTCATGTTACTATGAGTTTGTGTGGCTCTGTCACAGTTATGTGAAATTTTATGAGCAGCACCACCCAGTGTTTATATGTACAAGGTGCAGCTGTAATTCACAGTGCTATGTAAAATGCATAAGTTATGGTCTGTTAATGGACTCCTCAGTAATATTCACAACATTAGTAAGTAGGAATGAGTCTAAAGCATTCATGTCTGCAGAGCCATCAGGCCTGAGACGGTACTTCGGTTTCCTCTGAGCCTCATCTCATGCTACAATACACCGAAAGTGGAGGTTGACAATAGAGGATGTGTTCAAATTACACATACACCAACACTGGTCTCCAGTGACTTCACCATCAACTCACTTCCTGTGTCTGTGGCAAACAAAAACTAATGAATTCCGCAAGGGGAAATGCAATACGGTCTAGAGGAGATTGATTATTTTAGGTCTATATCAAGTTACATAGAAGTCCAGCTTCTTTTTCTTACTATAAGGCTCCCTACATTTTATACTATTACTGATCAAAAAACAAACAAACACACAATTGCATTTATGTATTCATACATTTATGCTTTTTTCCGAAGCAACTTACAAAAGAGGAACAAAGCAATTCATCAAAGAGCCAACAATATATGTAATATACAATGCCATAATGTGTGTGACAGAACGCTAACAAAATGTAATGTGTAAAAAAAACTGCTATATAACTATTAACCTATTATAATAAAAAATGAATGCTGGCGTTAAAGTTTAATGAGTTTCCAACAGGTACAATGTCGCTGGGGCAAAGATGAATGTGAATGGGTAAGTCTCGACTGAATATTTAATAACACACGAGACAGTTTCGATAGTTTAAAACATTAAATACTGCATACAGTATATACACACTTCAAAATCGAAATGATTGAGACTTTTGGGTGCTCTTTTATACCAGAGATAATATTTTTTCCAAACGTTTTGGGACACCCCTCTAAATCCTTGAACTCAGGTGTTCCAATCCCTTCCTTGGCCACAGGTGAATAAAATCAAACACCTAGGCATGCAGACGCTTCTACAAACATTTTTAAAAGAATGGGTCGCTCTCAGGAGCTCAATGAGATAGGTTGCTACCTGTGCAATAAGTCCATTCGTGAAATTTCCTCACTACTAAATATTTCACGGTCAACTGTTAGGGGTATTATAACAAAGTGGAAGCAAATGGGAACAACAGCAACTCAACCCCAAAGTGGTAGGCCATGTAAAAATCACAGAGCGGGATCAACGCATGATGAGGCACACAATAGCTCATGTCAATAGCTACAGACCTCCAAACTTCCTGTGGCCTTCAGATTAGCTCAATAACAGTGCGTAGAGAGCTTCATGCTAAGCACCCTCAAAAGCAAGCAAAAGCAGCCCTCAGTTGATACACTGTAATAATACTGGCGAAGGAGGTTCACAAATTTGTGTCCGAGCTCTGAAGAGCGTCAAATGTATCTATTTACAGCGTGTTTTTGCAGCGGTGAGTAATGTAGCCAATTACAGATAGTTGTTGATCTCTCGAACGCGATCAAATTGCAAGAGTTTTTAGGCTATTCAGTGCTGAGTTAATGCAGGCTCGTGAAACCTCTCATTAACAAACAAAATCAAGACACGAAGTAAGAGATTTATTGTTGACAACTTCATATTTATAACGGAATTTGTGAGATTGCGATGAACTGACAAAACAACAGCATTTTAGTGATCGTATAATCTTGGCTCACTTTCGAGGCTACAGTCTATAACATTAATTTAATAAAACTATTGTTGCTAAGAGGACTGACAGCCAATTGCATGCTGCAAAGGAATTGACATCTAAATATAAATGCGACTCTGCACAAGACAGAAATATCCTCCTGAGACCCAGAATAGAGGTTTTGCCTCTGTAAAGGACATATTTTAGCGAATTTCTCTGACAACATACAGTTTTAAGTCTGGATATTCTTATGAAATATAATTTCATTATTATGAAAATATTATTACCCATTAATAAAGTATTATTACCCCCATTGTTTGTCTATTCATGTTTTTTAATTCTCTCAATAAATGGATTCTGGTGTCCTCTACAGAGCAGAGGATATAGCATAAAACATAGGAATAAAAAAAAGAAGAAGATATATTTGTTTTTTATGCTCCAAACAATGTAATGACAAAATAATGAAAAAATAATAATCTAAATTCACAAAACCTTTTTTTTCTGGTTCTCAGGAAAATGACATATTAAAATACTAGTAACGCATTAAAGCAATGTAAAGGCAGACTAATATTAATAGACCATTTGTAGCAAAACAATTACAATTATTGGTAAAAGTGATGACTTGTAAATAAATAATCATACATTTCTCACTGTACACTGCTATGGTGGAGCTGTTGCCTAGCCTATCTGCACTTTACAAGAGCACCCTCAGTAATTTCAGAAGCACCCTCAGTGATTTGATTCTGGAACCGGGCCTGCCTTACGTCACCAAATGCAATGCAAAGCATCGGATGTAGTGGTGTAAAGCAGGGGTTTTCAAACTTAATGATGCCAAGGACCCCCAAATATGATGAACCTCTATGAGGGACCCCCTTCCTAAAATCCATCTATTTTTATGTAAGAAAAAACATTTAAACTGTTAGTAAGTGTGACATTATAAATACAACATATTACTTATAACATTATATACATAACATATAACTTAAATTGGCTATACTTAATGTTGGATGTATAAACTTCAAGAAGAACATTTTCAATGAAAAATTATTTGTATAAGCAACTTTCACAATAAATGTATGTAAGCAGCGTACATACTGCGTTAAGAATAGTGCCTAACAACCCCACTGAGCAAGATAAAGTGAGATATAGTGAGAAAAAATAATCACTAAAACATACACAGCAAACATATACAATTCTGGAATGTATGAATAAGGCAAGTAAGGAGAGAAACATTTAGAAATTAAACAGTTAGAGTAGACTTTATCCATTTTTGCTTTGTCTTTTTATTCTTTGAAATTTTCTGGGGACCCCTTAGAACCTTCTGGAGGACCCCTGGGGTCCCCGGACCCCAGTTTGAAAACCCCTGGTTTGAAGCACGCCACCACTGGACTCTAGAGCAGTGGAGATGTGTTCTCTGGAGTGACCAATTACGCTTCTCTGTCTGGAAATCCGATGGATGAGTCGGATTGCCGGTTGCCAGGAGAACGGTACTTGTCTGACTGCATTGTGCCAAGTGTAAAGTTTGGTGGAGGGGGATTATGGTGTGGGGTTGTTTTTCAGGGGTTGGGCTTGGCCCTTAGTTCCAGTGAAAGGAACTCTTAATGCTTCAGCATACCAAGGCATTTTGGACAATTTCCTGCTCCCAACTTTCTGGGAACAGTTTGGGGAGGGCCCCTTCCTGCTCCAACATGACTGCGCACCAGTGCACAAAGCAAGATCCATACAGATATGGATGAGCGAGTTTGGTGTGGAGGAACTTGACTGGCCTGCACAGAGTCCTGACCTCAACCCGATAGAACACCTTTGGGATGAATTAGAGTGGAGACTGTGAGCCAGGCCTTCTTGTCCAGTGCCTGACCTCTAGGGCTGTCAAAATTGCTCAAAAATGACGTTCGAATATTCCCTCTAAAAAAAAAACGAATATTCGAACTATTCGAACATCTGGTTGCGCATTTTGTCAATGACGCGCATTACGTCAATAACAGGACAAATGAATACAAAGAGACATAACTACTTGTATAGGTAGTCTATTTAAGTTTAAACATATTTGACAACGTATTACCTACACAAAAACAAGTAAATCAACTAATGGCCAAGACCGCAGACCTCACACTCTCTCGCCCTCACCCTCACGCTCTCTGCGCATAACGGTTTAAATGAACAAACACATTTTGAGTGCTGATCAAGAGTTTTGTGCAAGCAATTTAAGGTCGCGACTCTTGTCCCAAATATAGCCGGCTTCATTCAGTGATTGAAACAAATATTAATTGAAGTTTTACAGCATATTGAACGCTCCGAGTAAGCTGTGCTGTGGTAAACATGGAACTTTTCCTTGTCATGAAACGGTAAATAATCAAACCAGTGGAAGCAGTGCATTTATCCTTTATTCATGCAATATCTCTTCAGTCAGTACAGTAGCCTACACTTTAGTAATGTTAGGGTTATGGTACCTCGGCTCCACTGCTCGACAGAACTCCCTGAAGCCTGCCCCATCCACCACACTGATCGCTCTCATGTCCTTACAAATGAACGAAATTAATTTCTCCGTTACGGCCTCTTGTTGTGTTGCAGACAAAGAGCTTGTGGCGGGCGATGCAAAGTAAGGGTGGTCCAGTTTGCACATACAAATTAGTTGCTTATATTTACAAAATGAGCCTACAAAAGCATAAACAAGCTCGTTTAATAAAGAAAAGCTCACGAAACAAAGTGAAAACTCACGAAAGTGTTTAGTGAAATTAGGAAACATTTAAGAGATCATAAATTTAGTTGTACAAGTTAACATTACATTTCTACATACATTTTGTTCTCATGTCACAAGCAATATCAAGGTTTACTTTGATCTCTTTTACATGATTCTTTTGTAGTGTGGTTTTCGGTGAAGTGTACTAAAATAAATATCGTCACCTGTGTACAGTAGCCCACTTCCTCTCTACGCTTTTTCCTGATGGTTTATAGAACAATTACTCCGAGTCGCCCTCTGTAGCTTCAAAGAATAGCACAATGGTCAAGTATAAACTAAACGCCTCGTCCGTTTGGGGAGGAGCGCGCACAGTCAGCGGGGGCTCGCGCCATAGACAGTAAAGGCTCGCGCTGCGGAGCCAGGCGAAAGTATAAAACAAGGCTTCAGGCCGCTAGCGCGCCCACTCGCAAAGCAGACAGCCACGCCTCTACTATCGCGGGCGTTTTTTTTTTTTCACTTTTTTTTTAAATTCGAATATTAATTTTCCCCTTCGAAATTCGTTTTTTAAAAACTATTCGAATATATATTCGAATTTAGAATATTCGTTGACAGCCCTACTGACCTCACAAATGCGCATCTAGAAGAATGGTCAAAAATTCCTATAAACACACTTAATTCCTATACACATAATCCTTGTGGAAAGCCTTCCCAGAAGAGTTGAAACTGTTATAACTGCAAAGGGTGGGCCAACTCCATATTAAACCTTACGGGTTAAGAATGGGATATTATTAAAGTTCATGTGCATGTAAAGGCAGGCATCCCAAAACTTCCGGCAATATAGTGTATACATACTTTTAGTAAATTTTTAGTGAGATGTATTTAAAAAAGATGATCTAAACTAGAAAGCAGCATTAAATATATTTCAACCTTCCAATAATTTACAAATTCATAATGTATTATGTATCATTATGTAGGCCTATTATTATATATTATGCAAATATATAATGCAATAATAATAGCATGATTATAATAAGAAAAATAAGAGTTTAAGGTATGTGAAAAGATTAATAATTAATATAATTAATTTTATTTATATATTAAGACATTTTCCTATTTTTCATAGAGTCTGTTGAGGCACTAATAACTGGAGTATTTGCTCATCGTGCTCTTCCATGTGACTTCAGGCTTTATAAGAAATACCAGCACTGGCCTGACATTGTTAACTTTAGGCCACATCGCCCTTCTAAAACAACACAGATAGAAACCACACCGTACACTCCTTTGAGGGTGTGTTCAGACTGAGATATCAGTCAGTCTGTGCAAAATAAACACATTATGGTTCCGTCCATGTGAGCATGTCTAAAGGCCTGCTCACAACATAATTAAAGGGATAGTTCACCCAAAAATGAAAATTAGCCCATGATTTACTCACCCTCAAGTTAGGTGTACATGACATTCTACTTTCAGACGAATACAATCGGAGTTATATTCAAAATGTTTTGGCTAATCCAAGCTTTATAATAGCAGTAATAGTTGCATAAAAAATGCATCTGTTCATCAAATAACGTGCTCCACGCAGCTCTGGGGGGGTTAATAAAGGCCTTCTGAAGCGAATCGATGCGTTTGTGTAAGAAAAATATTTATATTTAAAATTGTATAAAGTGGAAAAAGTGTTGAAAGTAGAGGTCGACCGATTCATCGTTTTTGCCAATTAATCGGCACCGATAGTTGATTAGTGGAACAATCGGTTATCGGCAAAATCCACACCGATAGTTTTTCCGTGATGCGTCCGTTGCTGGAGCGGCTGAGACGGGTGCGCTGTCATTACACAGTACAAGAGAGAAGGATCTGCTGGCAGTATATAGCACGAGAGCGTCCTCTAGAGGCGAAAAAAAAAAATTAACAGGTAAAGAACAGCAGTGTGTATGTTTTTCGATGAGGCTGAGAGGACGCTAACATTAGCCGTACCTCAAGCAGTTAAAACCATGTGATTAAAAACACATGCAAGTCCGACCCAAATGTTGCATATATACAATTAGTGATGTGAGAAAGCAAACTGTATCGTCACGCTGCCAACAGAAACATAAAGCAGAAACGCATTTGTTTTGTATTCGATAATCTCCTTCTAAAAAAGCAGACTGTTTGGATTTGTATGAAATGGTAACACTGCAATAAGATTCCATTTGTAACATTAACTACGGTTAATACATGCTGTGGAAGTAGGCTATTGTTCATTGTTAGCGTGTTCATTTCAACATTAAATTGAGTTTGAATTTTATCTGGTAACCTTGGTTATGCACTATGAACTAACATGAATGATCAAGGTACAATATTGCTCATATTAAATGCTGTAAAAATGTATGCATAATGCATATAGTTTATGCAAGCTAACACATCCTTGTTGCATAGGGACTTGCATAGTGTTACCTATGATATGTGTATGCATGTTTCTAGGTTATAGATAAAGAAACAAATTTGACCTGTAATATTTTAATGTTTAGATTATTTTCTGAAGAATTTGTTCTGTTAGAACTTATTTTGATATTCATATTTATATGTTTTTAATTTAGCACATTTTCATGAATCAGTACTGTTTTTTATTTCTTGTTATAAAGTTCAGCACTGTTTTACTTATGTTTTTTTTATCCGGTATCCATTTTAAAAACTATCGGTCAATTAATCGGTTATCGGCAAGTGCGGTCCAACCTAGTTATCGGTATCTGTAAAATCCACTATTGGTCGACCTCTAGTTGAAAGTGCCTCTCGCAGTTCAAATTGCTACGCTATGACTGACGAGCGTATCTGGTAGTGTAAGCATTTTTAACTGCAGAGGCACTTTTCAACACTTTTTCCATAAATAGAATACTGAAGGCGATCGGCCGAAACTTCACTTTATAACGTTTTAAACATGGATATTTTTCTTGCACACAAATGTGCCACTTCGCTTCAGAATGCCTTTATTAACCCCACCAGAGCCGTGTGGACAGGACACGTTATTTGTGTAGTCCACACCACAACTATAACGAGAAACATTATCGTTGGAATCACTTTCAGAATTATTTTTTTCTCAGCTGACGAAAGATTAAAAACATTGACATCCTCCGTTGGTGTGGACGCAAATATAGTTATCATTATTGTTATCTTTATAGTTATCGTTATTTGTGTGAACGAGCCTTTATACACTCTAAAAAATGTCCTATATGGCACCAAAAATGGTTCTTGGCTTGTAATTATAGGGGAACTTTTTTTAGTGCTATATAGCACCAATTTTGGTGCTTCAGTGGTTCTTCAGCGGTTCTTCAGAGGTGCTACACTCTAAAAAAAAAAAAAGGTTCTATATGGCACCAAAAATGGTTCTTGGCTCGTAATCATAGGGGAACCTTTTTAAGTGCTATATAGCACCAATTTTGGTGCTTCAGTGGTTCTTCAGCGGTTCTTCACCGGTTCTTTGACTAAGGTGCTATATAGCACCGCTACCATATACATAACATGTTAAGATATGGTGCCATATAGCACCAAAAGTGGTTCCTCTATGATTACGACGAAGAACCATTTTTGGTGCCATATAGAACCTTTTTTTTTTAGAGTGTAAATAGCACCTTAGTCAAAGAACAGTCCTGCAAACTACAAATGACAGAAAATGTACTCGCATTTGCTGTCTCGCAGCAAATCATGAGAGCAGTTGCGTTTTAGACCAAACATATATTGGTGAGTGAGTGCGACTTGGACACATCAGTGAATGGTGAGATATTTTGCTAAATGAAATGATCCAGCCAGAAGAATTGCGTGATAACTTGATTATGTCTTGTTCCGTCTGAATCATCTCAGTGAGCTTTTATAAGAGTTTACGCATGCTTAAATGCTTAAAAACACTAGTGCATTTTGAAATGGATCTATCCGGATTAATGTAGATGTAGAACGCTTCTCACTAAACAAACCTGTATAGGTTTACAAATACAGGTCCTTCTCAAAAAATTAGCATATTGTGATAAAGTTCATTATTTTCCATAATGTAATGATAAAAATTAAACTTTCATATATTTTAGATTCATTGCACACCATCTGAAATATTTCAGGTCTTTTATTGTTTTAATACTGATGATTTTGGCATACAGCTCATGAAAACCCCAAATTCCTATCTCAAAAAATTTGCATATTTCATCCGACCAATAAAAGAAAAGTGTTTTTAATAAAAAAAAAAAGTCAACCTTCAAATAATTATGTTCAGTTATGCTCTCAATACTTGGTCGGGAATCCTTTTGCAGAAATGACTGCTTCAATGCGGCGTGGCATGGAGGCGATCAGCCTGTGGCACTGCTGAGGTGTTATGGAGGCCCAGGATGCTTCGATAGCGGCCTTAAGCTCATCCAGAGTGTTGGCTCTTGCGTCTCTCAACTTTCTCTTCACAATATCCCACAGATTCTCTGGGGTTCAGGTCAGGAGAGTTGGCAGGCCAATTGAGCACAGTAATACCATGGTCAGTAAACCATTTACCAGTGGTTTTGGCACTGTGAGCAGGTGCCAGGTCGTGCTGAACAATGAAATCATCTCCATAAAGCTTTTCAGCAGATGGAAGCATGAAGTGCTCCAAAATCTCCTAAAAGCTAGCTGCATTGACCCTGCCCTTGATAAAACACAGTGGACCAACACCAGCAGCTGACATGGCACCCCAGACCATCACTGACTGTGGGTACTTGACACTGGACTTCAGGTATTTTGGCATTTCCTTCTCCCCAGTCTTCCTCCAGACTCTGATTTCCGAATGACATGCAAAATTTGCTTTCATCCGAAAAAAGTACTTTGGACCACTGAGCAACAGTAGACTTGTGGCATTTAACGGTTGCGGTAACTTGGGGCGATGTCAAATAACAGTCATATGTTTCAGCATGTTACAATAATTATATGGTTTGAGTTGATATAGCCTATACCCTAATAAATTAAACAGTTTGTTATCATACAGATTGAGAGCGTGAATGGTCTCTGTCCCTCTCTCTCTGTTTATATGCGTGTAGCCTTTACATGCGTGCATGCAGGGGAGGAGTTGCGATTTTCGAATAAAAATCTAATAATTCCCAGCGATCTTCGAATATTATTTTTGCTTGAAATGCCCATCCTTAGTAGGAATTCATACATGGGTAAATATGTTATTTCAGTAGTAATAAACTATAGACTATCATTATCAATATATATATATATATAAATATTATTTATGTTTTTTCTGATGTTAAACAATGTGCCACTCCCACACCCCCTCTTGGAACTTCGGAGACGGTAAATCCGTTTACTTTAGCGAGTAAAGGGAAAATGACGACAGAGAATAGATGAGTGCCACAGGGCTGTTACCAGATTTATAGTTAAAGGCCTATCCTTTGTCAACCGTTGAGTCACCATGGTTTAGGTAAGCGTTTAGGCACAATTACCTTTGTAATGCTGAATTGCCATTTATTATTTACAAGTTCACTGAATAACTGAATTACTATTAAATTAATACACAACTAATTCATAAATATAACTAATAAATATAATTTATAACTTGGTTTTATTCAGAGACAGAGAGAGAAAATGTAATAAGACAATTTCAGAGGTGTTCATTTGAAAAACAATTTGTTGCAAGAATGGCTTAATGAATACTGTAATATATGTACAGTACAGGACTTTTTTTGACATTGCCAACCTGTAAATTAATTTTAGAGCAAGTAATAAACACAAAAAGGATTGTTTGAGTTGCATATTGTGCCTTTTTCCTTTACCACTATTTGTTTAATAATTTTAATGGCACCGGAATCGTTAGGCGGAACCGAAACATTTCTCACGATTCCCAACCCTACTTATATGTCGATGTATTACATATCAAGCCAAGTGGAAATATTTCAAGTAAAAATTAAATAAATGTATTGGTTGTCAAATGTTAGGTTAAAGGGACAGTTCACCCAAAAATGAACATTCGTCATCATTTACTCACCCTCAAGTTGTTCCAAACCGGTATACATTTCTTTGTTCTGCTGAACACAAAGGAAGATATTTTGATGAATGTTTGTAACTAAACAGTTGTGGGGACCGCTGACTTCCATAGTATGGAGAGGAAAAAATACTATGGAAGTCAACAGTTCCCCACAACTGTTTAGTTACAAACATTCATCAAAATATCTTCCTTTGTGTTCAGCAGAACAAAGAAATGTATACCGGTTTGGAACAACTTGAGGGTGAGTAAATGATGACGAATGTTCATTTTTGGGTGAAAAATTTTTGTAATGTGGTTGTGGGAATGAAGGGGGTGAGAGTTCAAATCTGAGGATTAACAACAGAGCATTCGAAACACAACAGTTCAGCTTTAAAACGGCAACTCAGAACTCAGCAAAAGTTAGTAGCATCTGATTTTCTTTGAACAGATTCGGGCATGCACCAGCATGGATGTTACCTAAGCCTAGACAGGTGTTCACAATGGCTCTGTTGTTGTTGTGAACCTGTCTCGGCCTGAGAGGGACTGCTGTCTCATATTACACTGCATCATTACAACAGAATAAACACCTTTCCACAGCATTACTTTAACACAGACATGACGCTCACACTCACAACACCAACATGGAGACGGATGCCAACGAGCCGACCACACTGCCAATGCTAATCCTGCTGCTGCAATCACTTTGAGGAATCCGAAGCATTATAAAAGTAAATATTACATAACACACAACAGAACTGAGTGATTCAGACCTGGGCCTTTAAATGCCTTTAAGTGATGGCTGAGGAAAGACACAGTGGCTAAAAATGAAGATGCTGAGTCATTGTCTGAAGAACATTCTCTGGGTTTAAAGCCGAATTAAGAGCCAGAGAGCAGGGCAGAGGATAATAATAATAACGCTGGTGTTCTACTTCATGTGTCCCATTTGTAAAATGGACAGTGCAACTTCTATTTTCATCCTTCAATCTCATACTGGCCCAAATTCACATAATTCATGCGTGATTATAAACTGATTATAAAAAGCTTAGTGTATCAGCCCATCAAAACACTCTTAATATTGAGATTTCATGAAAACATTATGCTTTTCAATAGAAAATGTTTTATCCCTGCAGAATACCCCTGGAATTTCCAATGCACTTCATAACAGAAAGATTGTGACTTGCACATATTTCATCAGATTATAAAATATCAAATCTAGGTTGTGGCCAAAACAATAAACAGCATCCATAATCCTTACAATACTACATAAAACAGCAGTGAACATCCTGACAACCTGGTCGTTTTTAAAGACATGTAAACATATACTCACGTTGCAGCGTGCTCTCCAGCTCCGAGCCTGCCTGCAAAAGGTTGTAATAGCCCTCCATGTCTTTCTTGGGCTCTTGAGAGGCCGAGCCCATTCCCTGGCAGTTCCTGGAGAGGAGTGACTTGACTCTGGGCCGGTCAGGCCCTCACATCCTACTCCACCAAGGATTCATTTCACTACCTCCACAGATCAGTTCCCAGCTGAGGTTTCAGTTCCGTGCCTATGAACTCCCCAAGTCACCTTGAGCAGGAGCAAGTGCATCCACAAACTCCAGCAGCACAGACAGACCCACCGCTGGAGGGAACAGTATCTGGAAAAATCTACAGCTGATAGTAGCACTGCGATATCATACAAACAGCTTACAAAAACCACACACACATAAGGGAAGGGCAGAAAGGATGAGGTCCTGTCCCAAAATTGAATCGGATTAAAAGGGTTTCCTGTCCACAGTGCTGATGGTCTGTCCTCTTAAAACACACCACACACACCCCATCCGGCTGCAAACTCCTGCGAGTTAGAGTGCGTCAGATCTGCATCGCTGTTACTCAGACTATTGACACTCTGCCAACTCCCTCCCCATTGACTTTCTCCACAGTAGAGTTTAGACTCCGCCCCCTGCTGATCCCCACCCTCCTCATTGGTCGGTTTTCCCTCATAGGTAGTGGCTTCCTCACTGTAAAGGATCTCTGCATGCTGTATTACACCCATTCTCAGCCTTACAAGCACTCACACACACAAACAGGCAGGCTGTTCTGAATATCACTATTGACAGCAAAACTATTTTTTCTTCTAAGAATAAGGAGTTTCATTGTCCAGAATACAGAAAAGTATGACGTGTGGGAAAATTGTGCAAAGACAAACAGCTACGTGAATAAGAGGCATTGTTGTCAAAGAACACACTATTTATGCTTCTACAACTACATCTTATATCCATGAGAGACTGCTGGTTTGAAATAGCGTATGACGTTACAATATTTTTTATCTCACATCCTCTGCAATTGCTGGAGAGTAGGAGAGATTAACACTAACATCTGAAGACAAATAAAGGACAATACCACAAAAATAACATGGATAATAACTTTATCAAGATTTTACTTAAGTTATCATTATTATTCAAGTTCTTATCATTTATTATTATAGTTATATCATTGTTAAAGTTATTTTATTCATGTATTTTTTAGGATTTTAGGTAGAAATGTTTAATTATATAAATATATTGTTTTATTATTAAGATATAGGTATATATTCATGTACACTTCTACATAAAACCTTAATGTTCAAAAAGTAAGTAGTTAGTTGTGAAGTTCAGAACTAAAAAAAAGTAACCCTATTATTATTAAGATATACTTTATATATTAAAAAATAATAACAAAAACATCACATCAGGTCCTGTAATTGGAAACCATTTCTTTTAAAATTTTAATTTAAATCGTTTTGTCCATTAAAGTCTCTATAGCATGACAAATTAATTTTTTAAAACAAATAATTGAATGTGGTTTTAATTACTTTGAAGCCCTATAAATTGTATGTAGAGTTGCGGTCAGAATTATTGGCACCCCTGGTAAATATGATCAAAGATGGCTGTAAAAATAAATCTGCATTGTTTATCCTTTTGATCTTTCATTTAAAAAAATAGCAAAAATCTAACCTTTCAATGCAGTAAAATAAATGAAAGTGGGGGGTAAATCACATTATGAAATAAACGCTTTTCTCCAAGACACGTTGGCCATATTTATTGGCACACCTAGGCCTGGTTTCACGTCTTAGATTAAGCCAGGATTAGGTCTTAGTTAAATTAGGGCATTTAACTAGCTTTTATAAACGTGCCTTAAAAAAAACATTACTGGTGTGCATTATGAGACAAACAATGGCACAGACATATTTTAAGATATATCCGTGCAAGTTGCTTTCAGTTAAAACAGCTCAAAAATGCATTTTAGTCTGGGACTAGCTTAAAGGGTTAGTTCACCCAAGAATGAAAATAATGTAATTTATTACTCACCTTCATGCCGTTCCACACCCGTAAGACCTTCGTTCATCTTCGGAACACAAATGAAGATATGTCTGTTGAAATCCAAAGGCTCAGTGAGGCAAGAATATTTTTGGTGTGCCAAAAAAGAAATAAATAATGACTTATATAGTGATAACTTATTTCAAAACAATGCTTCATGAAGCTTCAGAGCGTATCGAATCAGCGAGTCGAATCAGCGGTTCGGAGCGCCAAAGTCACGTGATTTCAGCAGTTTTGCAGTTTGACACGCGATCCGAACCACTGAATCGACTCACTGATTCGATACGTTCCGAAGCATTGTTTTGAAATCGTCGTTATTTAGTTTTTTTTGGCGCACCAAAAATATTCTTGTTGCTTTATAATATTAATATTGAACCACTGTACTAACATGGAATGCTTTAAAAAAGCTTGAGAGTGGAAATTGCTTTGCTCTCTATGGAGGCCTCACTGAGCCTTCGGATTTCATGCGGATTTTTGGGTGAACTAACCCTTTAAGCCTTGTCTGTGAAACTGGGGGCTAGAATGTAAAATATGAGTAAAATATCTCTGAAGTATATTCCCATTCATATTCCCATTTTTTAGCATTACCAGGGCGACTAGGAACATGAAAATTGTCCAGCTATGACATCTTGTTCCACAGGAGGATAAATATGAGGAAACGCAAAGGCCAAATTCCCTTCATCATTCATCACAATGAGTAAAACCAAAGAATGTAGTTCTGATGTGCACAATTTCACAAAATAGAAAGAAATAGAATAGACAATTCGTAAATGGCTTTAAGAAAATAGCTAAAACATTGAAAACGACTATTTCCACCATCAGGGCAATCAACTAAAGATGTTAAAGATGTTACGAATCTGCCTGGAAGAGGACATGTGTCTATATAGTTCTAATGCACGGTAAGGAGGAGTTTGAGTGAACAAAGACTCTCCAAAGATCAAAGATAGAGAATTGCAGAGATTAGTTGAGTCTTGGGGTCAGAAAGACCCCCTCCCCCAAAAAAACCTACATCACCACATGTTGTTTGGGAGGGTTTCAAGAAAAATCCTCATCGCTTATCCAAAAACCAACTCCAGCATATTCAGTTGTCAGACAAGACTGGAACTTAAAAAGGGACCTGGTTCTATGGTCAGATGAAAAAAAGAAAAGGAAAAACAAAACAGTTTTTTGTCAGCAAACCCACCAAGTGGATTTGGTGCAAACAGGGATAAAAAGTACCCCATGCCCATTGTTAAATACTGCTGGATAATTTCTGTGGCGGGCCTATTTTTTTTGCTGGAGGTCCTGGACATCTTGTTCAGATACGTGGTATCATGGATTCTAACAACAACCGGACCACTTCTGCTAGAAATTTTATAATGGGCCATGCTTGGATCTTCCACCAGGACAATGATCCAAAACAAACATCAAAAATCAACAAAGAAATTTGTCACCGAGCACAAAATGAAGCTTCTGCCACGGCCGTGCCAGTCCGCTGACCTGAACCTATATAAAGAGTGGGGCAAACTGAAGAGAAGAAGCACCGACATGGAGCTGGGAATCTGAAGGATCTGGAGAGATTATGGAGGAGAGCACTCTGGTCAGGTGCTCTCCAAACTCACCAGGCATTAAAGGAGAAGGCTCAAGAGCGGTTATCTTGGGAAAAGGAGGTTGCAAAAAGTATTTAATACAAAGGTACCAATAATTATGGCCAACGTGTCTTGGAGAAAAGCATTTATTTCATAATGTGATTTACCCCCCACTTTAAATTCTTTTACATCAATGAAAGGTTAGATTTTTGGATTTTTTTTAATGAAAAAATCAAAAGGATAGATATTTTTACAGCCATCTTTGATCATATTTGACATGCAACTTGATAATTATACAAGCATGGGGGGTTGGAGAACAAGAACAACAATTGAACTCAACATTAAAGAGACAAACAGGTAAAGCGTCAGACACAAATATATTCTTTCAAAACAGCTTTTATTAAAGAAAAGTTTGAAACAGACTGGTCTTGAGAGGTACATTCAGATCAGCTGGAGCCTGAGGGACATGATGGAGGAAGCAGGGCTGACCAAATTAGTGCCTGATTCCTTTCACAGCAACACATCTCAGCCCTGCCTCACACTCCACAATCAGGCTGCCTTTCTCTGCATTTTTTTTTTTTTTTTTTTACATTTTCTTTTTTCTTACAAAAAGTGGCTCAAAAAGTTTCATTAAAAATACAATCAAATAATTTCATATATTTTTATATGTATTCAGGCAACATGAGAATCCAAGAATTATCATAAGCTTTGAAAATAGCATCTCTGAAGTAATTTAAAGGTCTGTTTGGAAATTTCAAACATTGCAGGCAAGTTCCATTTACCCCTCTTAAACTGAGCTGAGCAAACACATACATGTCTTCATATTGGTAAGTGTGTATGTGCTCACCAGGGTTCAGTCCAGTGGTGGCATTAGTGGTCACACATGCACAGAGAGAGAAAAAAAAAGGGCTCACGCTGGATTAATGTTCAACCTGAAACATCACCCCAACCGCCCTTACCTGTCTTGTTCTAAAGCGAATGTAAATAGAGCTCTGATATATTTTCTCTGAAAAGCTGATTCATGATGTAATCAGGAATGAAAAGAAGGCCTGGTGGTCACGCAGGGCTGTGATACAGCTTTATTAAGCCTGGCCCAAGATTGGGAGCTGAGCTTAAGATGCTTAGCATCATGACACAGTCAGAGGTCTAACACACACCACTTTCCCTTGGATAATCGCCCCCCCCCCCCCCCCCACACACACACACACGAAGATAGTTGAAGCTGGAATGGGGGCATTTTTAGATTACATTTTTTTTAAAGAGAAATAATCAAGAAAGACAGTGGATCTTTTAACACCCATTTTGGGCTACAAGCAGAAAGAAGAACGGAATAGATCGTTCATATTAAAGGGACACAAGGATCTTTTGGACCTATTGGTCTGATCTCTGATCAGAGAAAGTGCCCAGAACTGCTGGTCTACAGGTTCTGCTCAGGCTTACAGGATACAGAAACCCAATCTGTTTAACAGCGGATTGCACAGGCAAAAAATAATAATAATAATCAGAAATGGCACAAGCTGATAATGATTAATTTAAGAAGAGAAGGAAATTCCTCTGACAAAAATATAACATTTGTGAGTATAATTACAAGATACAATAAATATGTCAAAAAGAATCACATAGTCAAGAACAAAATAATTCTAATCTAAAAGGTGATTGAATTCATGGCACGTAGAAATGGAATGTATTCAGAAGTGAAGAAAGTAGAATGAAGATCCATTCCCTTCTAACCACTAGAGGGCAAACACAGGTTTCAATAGGCATTAGACCTACAGCTCCTATTTCACTGACCTAAGCTCCACCCCTTTAAAGTGATTCGTTCAGTTACCTCAAAAAAGTGAAATGCGTGCATGTGGACGTGAAAGTGCGTTTTTGAGCACTGGCCTGATAAATAGAGCTGACACATTGCTCAACAGTGAAGCTCACTCCGAAATAGGAAATTAACTTTGCATTGAGGATTAAATCTTAGCATGTGCCGTTACCATGGATAATTCACCTTCAAGGAAAAACTGAAGAGAGACGGTCTCCTGCTTCTTCTTTTTTTTTGGCATCAAGCAACAATTTCCACACTTTTTCACTAGTACATTTCTTACATTTATAATCCAACTGTAAACTGATCCCCATTTCAACAAAGAGTAACATTGAAAACTGTGACAGTACGTTATCAGAAAATCTGCAAGTAATTTTCAATTTCTCACACACACACACACGTACATGTACAGAGTTGTTGGGCACCATGGGATATCCCAGAACTCCATGTGGTCGAACAAACAGCAAGTTGTTGAAAGGCAGCTTTTATACCCATAGGGTCAGGGCCCTCAGTGCAGCATCTTAGAGAGAGCTCACATTTAGGGATCTCGAACAGCTACATATCACAAAACTCTAAACTACGATTTGGGATTGTGATCACACCCGCTAACCGATCACAAAAGGGGCCAGCTGTCTGCCAACAAAGTAAAGTAAACCAGAGAGCATGTTGACGGTGGAAAGTGGTATTTATAGGAGTTTTTGGGGGGGCATCATGCAAGAGAACCAATAAGGAAGGAACCGGGTGGAGCAGGGATGTAGGTACATTCTGCAGCAAGTGAGCGCTACGGACAACTTATCCAGCGACATTTATCCCGGTAGGGTTGAATATGAGAGTATGGCAGCAGGGCAGGGCAGAAAATGTAGTGAAAACGTAGTTCCAGTGGAATCTTCTGGGATGAGAGGCTTTGAGAGAAGAGAAAGGTGGAAAGAGGACTGCTGGATCAAGGCCTGGTCTGAGCAATTTAAGGTGGTTCCATTGTCATGTTTAATTTAAACAGGCAGGATGAAGGGCAGTGACCCCCGGAAGATGCAAGGGTCCCACATCAGTAGTCTTAACCCATCGCAGTCCATGCCCATCAGTAGCGCTCCTTTAGATGTTTATAGGAGAGGGGTGTGACAGCAGCCATCTGTGGTGTACAAAAATAAATAAAAATCACCACACACAACTGTTTAGCACACATGTAAAAACGTATTTAACAGGTGAAGAGGATAGATTTGATTAAAGTCTGAATAGCAGCAATGTGTTGATCTCTTATTTGATTGATTCATCAAATATTACCAAAGCAAACACATAAACCCAGACAATTCTAATAATGTACACAATACCAACACTAAATCAAATCAAACTGATCTGCACCAACAAAAACCATCCTAATCACAGGAGGATCTGGTTATCAGGAATGATTTTCTCATATTATTAGTCCAAATAAAACACGGATGTGAATCCTGTTTTATGGAATGTCCTGGGTTTAAAACAAGTACTCTAGATGCGGTCAATTACCACAGACATTAAAACAGGCAATTCACTGCTGGCAAAATTGGCTTGGCTGTCTATGCAGTAGAAAAGCAAAACATTTTCTGTTTGCTCGAATCGGTGCTACATGACAACAACAAAAAAATAGAGAAAAAGGGCTGCGGCGTTCCCTTTAGCACCTATAATTCACTATTGATTTTGCATTTACAAATGCATTCGAAATAGGGCTGTACGATTAATATCAATTAAACTGCACGCGATTATTTTATAAATCGCAAATGCTGCTCCATATTAAAGCCAGAGGGCGCTCTCTCAAATATGCCTCGCATAAGTATAATAATGCACGTCATTCCAGGAATTCCCTATGGGTATCATACGATTGCTGTATCTGAATAAACAGAAGATTGAAACGCAAAGTATATTTTTATTCCAAGGCTAATCAGCATAGCCTTTAACCCAGTATAGAATACTATGAAGTAAAGTTATGTGGCTTATTCTGCGTAAAAATAATCATCTCACAGAAGGATGCTCAACTGTTGTTATATAGTGAGTTTGGAGAAAAAGTTATTAAATGTTGTCTTTTGTTGGACAAGAGGTTCATAAATGCTTCTCATGTTTTGATGCGTTACTTTTTCAAATACATGTTATCAGTAGGCATGTGCCGGTATCAAATTTTCATGTTGCGGTTAATTGCTGAAGCTTTTATCACGGTTTACGGTATTATCACAATATTGAAATTCGTGCAAAAAAAGTGTTGTCATACTATAACAGGTTTAAAAATCTTTCTTATAACAAAAAGAATCAAACATTTAAATACAATAAAGCAATACACAAAACTGTATAAAGTAAACAAATATTTAAAACAGATTAAAGTGCTAAAGAATTATAAAGAACAATAGGTAACACTTTACAATAAGGTCTCACTAGTTAATGCATTAACATTAACAAAGAGCGAATAGCTAAATTTTTTACAGTTATTATTCTTTGATGCATTTCTGTTGTTCCTTCAGCGCCCTCTGCTGTCAGAGAGTGAATGTGCACTTCAGTGTCTCCGCCATGTGCTCGGCTCATGCACGGTTTGTTTACATCAGAGTTTCTCTTTGACATGTTGTTAATTAGTTGATGGGTAAAGTATTCTTAATATGCATTCTAAAAATCTGAATAATTCGAAAGAAATAATTATTCACAATATTTTGAAGTGCCCACGATAATATTGTGCATGTTCATTATTGCGGTATATCGTATTACCGTATACCGGCACATGTCTAGTTATAAGTGACTCAAACTTGAAAGCGGTGCTTTCAGATGGAGCAGTATTTATAAATCGCACCAATCCAAGCTGCGCATAAAAATAATCGCACTAATCTAAGTGTGATTCCGGGTTAATTGCGATTAATCGTGCAGCCCTAATTAGCAACTACCAATGGAAGTCTATAATTTAACATTTATATCTTCTCCTATCAAGTGGACAAAATTGTTCAATGAATTGGCCAATGACGTATTACTGCCGTAATTCGTTTGGATGGTTTTATCGGTAAACACAGATGCTATCCAAGATCAAATTGTTTTGAACCCAGAACTATTCCTTAGATCATATTGACCACTTTACCTGTCTGTGTAAGTTGAGGATTCCTGTGACAGCTGAGAAGAACAGAAGAGCAAGTTTAATGCTGGTGAGCACTTCCTACCTACAGCCTCACCAATAACTTATTACAACCATCACAAATTGACCCCAAAAGCGTCAGGCACAGGCAAACATGCAAAACACCCATATCAGCATGCAAAATGCGAAGCATTTATGCGGGGGACAGGTCACTGGAACCAAAACAATGCCATACAAAGGTTAGACAGCCAACTTCAATAGGTACAAAAAAAAATCGAAATAAAAAGATTCCAAATTACAAACTAACACACCACACAAAATACCCAACACAGCAAAAGACACAAGACCAACATGACACTGTGGTTTCATTTCAATGTATTATTACACAAAACAACCACACTCATGTTGTCATTCACACACATATAAATGGGATTAACCAGAACAACACCACAGATAACAGGTTTAGTCAGTTAATAAGGACCCAATCACAGGTTACTTGAGGAGCACATGCAAGGAATAACAAGGGGCGGAACTTCCCCTGGCAGGCTGAAAGGATCATTTAATATTCATTCATTGTTTCATTCTTTTTTTTCCCTTCGGCTTGTTTTTGTGATTCCTTACAGACAACAGTACTGCACTGTGGTTCATTTAAAGTTATTTAGGTATATGAAAATACCTAAAGTACTAGGTCAAATGTCCTGTCACTCTTTTTATATAAAGTGCAATAGCAGAATTCTCGAAAGTAAAAATTCCATTAAAAATGTCCATAGAGAAAATATTACGATAACTTGTTTCATTGCAAAATGGTAAAGCAAGACACTTTACACAGTCCTGAAGCAGAGACGTCTGTTAGGAAATGAGAACAGGGTTAGCAAAGTAATGCAAGCTATCTACCTAGCTTTTTAATACTAGTTGGTATTGTATTTTTGTTGTGTTAACGCATAAAAGACAGTAGTGATTTTTATAAGAAGAAAACATTATGTTTCTTTCACATTTTTAAATACTTTTTGCTTCAAATTAAATGATGTAATTGGTTTGGTTCAAGAAATTTTAAATCTCTATGGAGAAAATCAATGGGATAATGCAAGACAAAAAGTGGGCAGTCACTGTTGAGCTGTAGTGTGTTCTTTTTCTTAAATACGTCAAAGACTAAATGTCTTTTCAGCCAACCGATGTGAGTTCATCCTGAGGCTGATGTAGGGAGAATTTCCACAGCAGAATTCAGAGGAAATTAAAAGCATCCCACAGAGGGGGCCTGTCTGAACCCAAGGGGAGGAACTGCACCGACTACAAGGCAAATCCCTTGTGGATGACTAGGGTCAGGCACTCAATTGGGGCTCAGATTGGAAAGTCTGGGGTCTTGTACCTGTTCACTTGACAGAATTGGACTCGTCTGAAAATGTTCTCATGAGCAGGGGTCTGGCTGAAGACTGAGAGGAATGGCTGCCCCCAACATTCGACTGACCCGGCTTTTTCTGAAAGGGGGTGGTGAAAGACACTTAAACACGATGGATCAGACACGCACACACACACCCACTCAAATTTGCAACTTCTGTACAGTTAATCCTCCTTTAAAAACACGGGAAAGGACGTTTATATTTATGAGATTTCATATTTGAGGACACAATAACGTGTTTAGAGATTCCATACAGATTAACTTTCATAATGGCCATTTTTCTAACATAATCTTTCTCTCAGTTGTACTAGATTTTGAATATAACCCACAAAAATGTCAGCCAACACTCAAACAAACTCACAATATAAACCCACAAAGACCAAGTTGGGTTCTGATTCAACTTACAGATTCCAGTTCCGTAATGATTCAGAAAACAATTATTTTACTACATTTAAAGTAGTGCCAAATAATTGATCCTAACTACACTACTGTTTAAGATTTTGTTTTTCAACGAAATTAACATGTCATAAAAGATTTGCATTCAAAATAAATGATGTTCATTTGAACTTTGTATTCAAAAGAATCCTGAAAAAAATGTATCACAGTTTCCACCAAAATATTAGGCTGTGCAAGTCTTTTCAACATTAATAATAAATGTTTCTTGAGCAGTAAATATTAGAATGATTTCTGAAGCATCATGTGACTGAAGACTGGAGTAATGATGCTAAAAATTCAGATCTGCCAATTAAAGGAATCAATTACAAACAGTTATTTTATTTTAAATTGTAATAATAGTTTTAAGTAATAATATTTAGTATTAATGTTTTTACTGTATTTTTCAATAAATGCAGCCTTTGTAAGCATAAAAAAACCCAAACATTTAAAAATTCTTACAGACCCCAAACTTTTGTAACGGGAGTGTATATTAAACCATACATTATATTTAATACAATATTTGGGTACCATTGAAATTGGAACTCAGAGAGGCAATGTAGACCAATGAGACTCATTTGAGCACCACTCTGACTAATTTAACCGGTGTCGTGCAAGACCCTATCGCCCTTGGATCCCAAAGCCATTCTATTGTAATGTATTTAGCTCCTAATTTGAAAAAAGAATGAATAAACACATTATGGTGTATTTGTGCTTAATCATAAAAATACTTTAACTACTGTACTGCCTTTTTAATTGTCACTTAATTTAAAATGTCACTTAATTTAAAAAAATGGTCAAAGTTAAAAATGCCATTTTTTTTTTCCGATCCCTAACACTAACAAGACAAACACTCTCACACACATACACACAAAATCTCACTCTGAACCAACCAGAACAAATGCACCAATAAAGTCAGTGGTTTGGGTGGGGAGTGGTGTAGACTGGGCCGAGCATGCATGCAGGATACCCTGTATGTTTGTGTGCTGCATTCTCCTGGCTGGACATGCAGAGACAGCAGGCACCTGGAACAGGCAGCAGAAGGAATCCCCACCATACCCTGCAGCCCTTACAGACATCAACTAAGGACCACCCACCATCACCACAGCTCCGCTTTTGGGGACAATTCTTGCGCAATGCCTCAAGACAAACACCCACTCAAAAAAAAAAAAAAAGCCACGTTTGACTGACAATCCAAACCCAGAACCCATAACAAACAAATTTGAGCTAGCAAAGAACACTGCCTCACAAAGAGGGAGCAGAGACAAACGGGTGGAGAGACAGCAGGCAGGACACTGAAGATACACACAGGCAACCCAAAGGAGGAGGAACAGTGAGACAAAAAGCAGAAGAGGAGCAGGCAGAGAGACCTCAGTCACTCCAGGAAAAGCTGTGAGTGCTAGCAGTCTGCGACAGCATGAAGATAGTGGATGTCCCAGAGGAAGGGAGATGTCGTTTCATCTACGGCACAGCACATAGGTGGGCAAGAGACCAAAGAGGACAGGAAAATTAAAAGATCAAGGGTAAGAAAGGGTGGGAATAAAGTTATGGGGGTAGTAGAGATAGAGAAACAAGAGAAATGTGGTAGAAATGCAATTCAATATTTAAGAGAAAAGCTCCAGTAACTAGAACCCTGACTATGTGCTGTTTGATTCAGCAGAAAGTTGACCAGTTTTCCACTCTCCTGGTGGAAATTGCTTGCCACATAAAACATATTAGACATTTATGGTCTGCAGAATAGATTATTAAACTATCAGGAATATTAATACATTTTTAAAAACTCAAACTACCATTCAAAAGTCTGGGGATGGTCATTTTAATGCTTTCGAAAGTGTCTTATGCTCAGCAAAGGCATTTATTTGATCAAAAATACAGTAGAAACTGTAATGTTAAATATTATTGCAAATTCAAATAATTGTTTTTATTTTAATATATTTTAAAATGTAAATGTATTACTTTAATGGTAAAGCAAAATTTTCAGCATCACTACTCCAGTCTTCAGTGTCATATGATCTTTCAGAAATCATTTTAATATGCTGATTTGGTACTCAAGAAACATTTGTTATCATTATCAATGTTGAAAACAGGTGTGCTGCTTAATGTTTTTTTCAGGATTATTTGATGAAAAGAAAGTTCAAAAGAACAGCTTTTATTAAAAATAGAAATCTTTTGTAACATTATAAATGTCATTGCTGTCACTTTTGATCAATTTATACTAACTCAAAAAAATGTTACTGAGCCCAAATTTTTGAATGGTAGTGTAGATTCTGAATTAATGAGTTGCAATTTTATCTGTAGTAAAATGCAAATAAACACACCTGAGATGGCATGTTCTATATTAATAAGTATAGTTGTTTAATTTTCATTAATTTTCAATAATAACTGATGATGTGACTAAGTTCAGCAGAGCTTGACTTTAAGCAAATGAGCAGTGATGCTGGCTTATAGTCTGTACTGAAAATACTTTTTACAGCATGATTGTATTAATAGAGTGTAGCATAACTGTGTATTTTTTTTCTTTCTAGGACCTGTAATAAAAATTAGCTTGCGATACAACATCTACACACATCTACACAGTTCATTAGGCTATAATTAAATAACCATTATTAAATTTGAAAATTGAATAAACTACATCATTATTACGTCAAGTACTTAAGACGAGACCATACATTCAATTTTCATCCTATTGGCTGTTTTAATTGACGTGGCATTCTTGGAAGGGAAGCGACACCTACCTGTGAGGAAGCAGGGGGCAGATTAGCGCCGTATGCTCATCTCTGGCCTGAAAGGCTGCTTAACTGGTGTCACAAACATTAGCGACTGCCTACAGTGTGCTCACCATTTCCTTTAAATAATTCAAATTGGAGAATTGGATTGGAGGGGTCTAATTATTGTTTATTGGTTCTAACTGTGATATGTTAGCTGGTTGGGTAGCCACTGACAGCAGTACAGAGTGATGGAAGTATTTATGCTTTACTAATGGAATAGAAGTCCTTTAAATAAGAGCGATAGTAACAATTAGACTGATTGACTTCCTGTCTGTTTGACCAAACTCAACAATCCAAACTGTTCAAAGCCTTGAAACAAGGCAAGACATCTGTTAGGAAAAATGTCAATGATGTAATTCATGACAGTCAGGGAAGTAAGGAAAAGAGACACTGGAGAAGTGGCAGAGTTTAAGAATAAAAAATGTAAGTTCCTAAAGGGTAAGATAAGGTACAGATACACCAAAGGCAGGGGATTACTGCGGTGTTCAAAGAAAAAAATGTTACTCTGTGTCCTAACCAGGTGTGACAGGATAAAGCAACAAATGATAAAAATAACATCTCTCTACAGTACAATGTAAATCAGTTTATGTGCTAACCAGCCATGACCACATGACCAAGCAACAGTGCATTTTGCCTGCCTAAACTGTTCCTAAAATCCTGGTCAACATAACTGAATTGAATATCAAATATCTTCTAATTGGCCCTGACTGCGGCATGTCTTGTCTGGTTAGGACACAGTGTAAGATGAAAGAACAACAGAAGAGTAGGTAAAACAGGTAGAATAGGATGGATATAGTAGAATTGAAAAATTGAGGAGAAAATATGGGAGAGAGAAGTATACCTGTCGTGAATGGGGGCCTCTGGGCTTGCGGAGGACCACCAAAAGGATCTCTGGCAGCAAACTGAGAAGAATGAGGATGATGATAACCAGCCAGGCAGACACTGAACTCAGCATGTTAGCAAACACGAAGTACAAACGCTGCTGCTTCAAAAACGGCCTAGAAAAAAAGGGAGAGAAAAAAAAAGAAAAAGAAAAAAAAAAGAACTTAAGATAGGTTCACTCAAGCAATTAAACATAGGGTTAATTTGTTTAATTTATCTTTACTGCTATTTTTTTTATTTGTTTCTTTCTATAATCAGAGCTGTACAGTAGAGCCCCAGAACGAAAATCCCTAGTGGACCACATGTTAATCTGTATTCTGAATTATCAGTAAAGAAATCCACTCTTTAAAATGATACAGAAATTAGTTATTGTTATTTATTATATTGTCCATTAATTTATTATATTGTCCATTAAAACCCTTTAAAATAAAGGGACCCACTTTATATTAAGTGGCCTTAACTACTATGTACTAACATTTTAATTAATCATTTGATACAATGCACTTATTTTGTACATACATGTTTTTACATTGTACTTACATTTAAAAAAATACCTGCATGTAATTACATCTGTAATTAATTTCTGTAGTTACATTTGTAATTACACAGTTGACACTTCCTTTACACCTAACCCTACCCTTAAACTTACCAATACACCTGTCCCTAACCCTACCCGTGTGTCCCACCTCAATATCAGCAAAAGTGTTTTGCAATACAATATGAACTCAGTAAGTACATTGTACTTATTTTTTTATGTAAGTACATAGTAGTTAAGGCCACCTAATATAAAGTGGGGACAAATAAAGAAAGGTTTGTTTAAATCAGACAAAAAATTACTGAGCTACACCGGTTTGAAGTCGATAGAGTCAACAAAGTTAATTTTGAGAAAATTCAAGTTCAAGTTTCTGGTTCCAAAACAAAATCATCTAGCAACCATACCTTAAAATCCCTGGTAATAACACCAAATTTGGCACACATCAAGTCAAAAACCAAATATACTGTAAATATAATATACTTTTTTCCCCTAACCATTAATGAAACAGACACTCTATAAAATAAGACTTATTGTACCTCGCAAATGAAGGTTTGGTTATCTGTTGTTGAAAAATCGCTGATGTGAAATATAAAACATCTAAGACATACACTGCCCGGCCAAAAAAAAAGAGTTGATGATCAGAGTCAATGATTGGATCATTATTTCAGTGATTTTTATGTTTCTAGCATGTTATGTTTGGCAACAGTTCTTCCAACCCTAATTGATGGAGTGTGTAGATTTTCATTTCTTAAACAACCATGTAGGAAGACACATCATTGCCATATTCCAGGATAACAATGTCAAGATTCATCTGTGAGAGAATGGTTAAGAGGAAGCATGAAGGATAATTTTCACAAATTAATTGGCACCTCTGAGTCTAGACCTTAAATTCATTGAAAGTCTTTGGAATGTGCTGGAGGAGACTTTACAGAGTGCTGGACTCTTGCAGTGTCAACACAAGATCTTGACCAAAAATCGATGCACCTCTTGATGAAAATAAAAGCGGTGATGTTTTATATCCACTTATTAGTTCCACATTTTCACTTGTTTTGCCTGTAGCTCAAAATCGTCCCATGCGCATTCTCACTCCTTTTGCCAGCACAGGTCACATTTACAAACTCAGATGGAATGTTGAAGTTATTCGCATCCTTTTAAACTACAAATATGATATCAGTTTAAAACGTGAAAAATATAATATCTTTAAGCTATTTATAGAAATTTCCTGTGTGCTTTTGTACAGTATGAGAACTATAAAATTGCTTTTATTATTATTGTAGTACTAAAGTATGTTTATGCAACATTAACCTTAAAAATAGAGATTAATCGTAATGAAATATTTTAATCGACACCCATATCTGAATCTTAAGTCCCCATGATATCAACATTTTAAATTCTAATTTATGGAATATTTCAGTTTATTATAAAGGATTTAACGACTTTATGTTTCCTCACCATATGATGCCTCCCCAGAAGAAACTGAAGAAAACATAGAAGGCCAATGAGCCCCAGATCACAAAATGGTTGATCCACGTCCAGTGCCGTGTGTCTAAAGCCAGCTGGGAGAGGGAAAACAGTCAGTCTCTGACAAATGAAGATCTGAGATACATTTTTTATAGTTTAGAGGTTTGAGACTAATCAAGCCACCAACCTTCAATGTCACAGTGAAAACAAGGACTGTAAAGACAATTGTTCCATAAGACCAGTTTCCGAAAACCTGTAAAAGGAAGGAGTAAATCAAATGCAGTTTCCACTTTTTCCTTCAGACAGTTTTTAAAGTCACCATGAAATCAAAATTGACAATACTTTTTTGTGAAATATTGCAGTATTTATTATAAATGATTTATCTGTGAACATCTTTTTTTTAATTCAGGTGCCCTCGTAACCTTTAATCAAATAACTTCTCCTCCCCTCTTGTAACATTTCATCTCTGATGAGGTGTTTACTTGCACAGGGGCGGGACAACCTGTCACTCGCATGACATCGCAGCAATAGCAAACCACAATAATCCAACAAGCCAATCAATTCCCGATAGATAAAATCAAGACCCACCCAAGTTTTATTTGTAAGAGAAGCCATTCACCCGGATATATGTCACAATATGGAAGAAAAGACTATTGGGACTTCCATTTCATGCCGACTTTAAAAAGCAAAATAGCTCTAACCTGCCCGTTATCCTGCAGTGCTGGATTGCTGAACAGGAAACGGACACCAAAGAAGAACAGGAGTCCCTGAAAAATTCCTAATACGGTCCAGTAGAGGAAGGGGCGCCAGCGTAACGTGGCATTTTTGGCTATTTCTCTGTAAGAAGGATAAAAACACAGTCCATCAACAATAGCATGGTACAAATTAAATAAGTAGAAGAGTTGCAGTGCAGACTGGTACCTGTAGAGGGTGGCATTGTCCAGCAGAATCTCAATGGATATGTGCTGTTCCAGCAGGCTGTAGGCCAGAATGGGCATGGAGGTGAAGCAGATGTTGTACATCGTCAGATAGGCTGCGTCGTACAGGGGCTGGGAAGGGGAGCGAGGGAAAGGACGGGGCACCAGGGAGGTTAATACCACGTTAAGGACATCACACATATGCACACAAACTGATGGTGTGGCCACATGCAATGGTCGCTTGATAGATATATATATATATATATATATATATATATATATATATATACATATACATATACATATACACACACACACACACACAAAACACATGCTGGAAAATGTGATGTCAAAATCCTTTAGACCAATTACAGGAAATCACAGCTGAGATTTTTGAGCGATTAAGTTAACAACAAAGCGATTTCTATTCATATATATATTTTTGTTTTGTTTTTATTGATGGCAGAGACAGGACACTACTAGAGGAGAAAGAAGGAAAGAAATGGGACAACTGATATATATTATATATATATATAATATATATAGGAAAGATGCAAAGTAAAGAGCAAAGGCAGAGGAGAAGGACCTGCTGCGACGTAGTCTTCTAACGGGCCCTTTATTTGCACATACCTGCTGAGAGTATCCACAGAAAAACTGGTAAAGGAACTGAGGTAATATGAAGCAAAGATTCTAAGGGAGAGAAGAAAAAAGTATTAAAAGAGTCACTAAAATAACTCCCTTTATATTTACACACTGAAACGGGCCACTGGATGCCACACATACCTTATAAAAGAAGTACTGGACAAGATGAGCAATGCGCACATAGTAGAGATGCCCGTGAGCCAGCAGAAGCTTCTTCAAGTGCTTGAGTTTAGGGATGGCATAATCACTGTTCCTCACAGCTTGACGACCCTCCTTACCTTTAATACCTGAACACACAATAGTAACAACACCATCACATTCCATCACAAAAAAAAAAAAAAAAAAGCATAGCAAGATATGTTCACTTTAATCTTTTGAATGGCAGTGTACATGATTAGAGTCAGTAAATTAACGTTTTTGGAAGAAGTCTCATACTAATTAAGGCTGCCTTTATTTGATTAAAAATACAGTAGCACAGTAACATTGTGAAATAGAAAACAAATTTTAATTGTACTATTTGAATATATTTTAAAATGTAAATTATTCCTGAATTTTCAGCAGCCTTTACTCCAGTCTTCAGTGTCACATGATTCTTCAGAAATCATTATAATATGCTGATTTAGAGCACAAAAAACATGTCCTATTATTTCCTCAGTTGTGCTGCTATATATTTTTGTGGAAATCGTGATACATTTTTTATTCAAAATTATCTGACATACAAATCTTTTGTAAAAATAATAAATGTCTCTGTCACTTTTGATCAATGCGTCTTGCATTAAAAAAAAAAATCTTACTGAGCCCAAACTTTTTAACAGTAGTTTACATGTGGACACATGATAAGTTCTCACCAATGCCCACGTGTGCCTCGAGAATCATGCTAACATCATTGGCCCCATCGCCAATGGAGAGGGTGATTGGGGAACCTTTGGAGCACTTCACCATCTTCACTATCTAAAGTGAGTAAAAGAGAACTTTAGCCAAATAATTCAAAGTATAAGTGCATTTTATTATAGGCACCAAAGAGATGGCAAAGTGGCAGCTTGCAGGTGTGACCTGAGCTTTCTGCAGGGGGGCCATGCGGCAGCAGAGCACGGCAGTGCTGCTCTGGCAGATCTGCAGAAAGAGGCTCCTGTACAGGCTGGCATCTGCATCACGGGGTGGGTTCATCAACAACGACAGAGTAGCACCATCTATGATGAAGCCGTACTCCTGATTTGCTGTAGACCAACTCCTGTGGTACAAAAATGACACTAAATTAGAGGTCATTAAATACACTTCACATTTGTACTACGGTTGCACCCACCTTGAAACTCAATAAGCGAATACAATAAGTCTAAATTTATTTTTATGTTATGACTGATAGCTGATAAATGGCAGATCCTAAAACTCTATACAATTTGGCCTAAAGTTTTTTGACAAGTGCTCTGAGGACCTGAAGCTGAAATAAAATATTTTTTTTTCAACAAGCGCCTGACGTCATTCTAGTTATTTTTCCCCATTGTCCAATCGAATGAATGGAGAGGTGAGCCTTCCATTGTAGTGACAAAAGTTTGCAGTCTTCGGACGTTCAAAGCAACTGTAATGATGGGGGAGAAACTTATGGTGACTGTTGCGGGTTACCTGGAACTGTATGACTTGTCCATTTATTTTTTACGTTTCTGCTAATATGACAGTTTACCTAACAGCAAACCAACACTTAACCCATCCTCGATTAGACTGACAGGACAGCTGAATCGGTGGTTGCCTAGCAACATAAAAAAAAACAGCGCACTGCACTTTTCTAAATTGAAAAAAGTAAACCAAAAAAAGGCAGGGTGTTTTTCAGGTTTAAAAACCTGAAGGCCTTAGTTCAATACCATATTTTTTATTACATTAAAAATGTTTTTAAAAATGAACAAATGAGCATTAGGTGACATGTAGGTCAAAAACATAAAATGTAAAATTAGGGGAAAGAAGTATACACAATTAAACATTCAATATTGACAGATATTAACTGATTTTAATATTGATAAAATAAAATAACAATGTGACAATTATATTGTCAATTCCTAAACTGTATCAAAATTCACTAAAAAGCCAGTAAGAGGTCAAGGGTCTGACCTGGTGACCCCTGCTTTGATAGGTGGGGCGTCTTGCACTGCTCTTCTATGGTAGTCCCGTAACAACTCAAGAAGTTTGTCCTCGCGCTTTAACCTTGCATCTTCCAGTGTCCGCACAGTCAGTTCCAGTAGCTCCGTACCCCGCTGGAACAGACGACAGGCATAGCAGGTGGACTTGGCCGTCTCCATTTTGTCCCCCGTCAGCACCCAAACCTTTATCCCTGCACCCTGCATGGCCTCCATGGTCTCCGCCGCCTCTTCCTGAAGTCTGGAACGCAAGTAGTTAAGATGTTAAGCTATCCAGGGCTTCTCTTCGAGACATCCATGTGGCATAAAATAGCAATTTGGTAACCAACCGGTCCTCCACAGCGGTCGCTCCAATCAAACTCATGCCCGTCTCCACTTGGTTATACATGGCCATGAGTTTCTCCTCCCTGTCCTGAAGAGCCAGTCTAGCCTCTTTCAGTCCAGCGTCTGCCATGGCATACTCCTCAGCACTCAGCTGCTTATAGGCCACACACAGTGTACGGTAACCCTCCTGGTGAGCGAAAACGATTAGGCTAGAATTTACTGACTTTTTTATTATATAAAATCTCTACAGGACATCTATTTCAAGAGAAATTAAATTAATGAGGTTTATGCTTTATTCCAGTATAATAGTCAAAATGGTCATAATATCCTTGGAAATGAAAGATGCTGCAATACATTAACATTCTGTAATCTATTGTAGTACCGTTGCATTTCGCTCAACGTGCAACCGAATTCTGTCCACCTCCTCTGGTTTGACTCTTGGGAAGATGGAGGAATCGGCTCCCTTACAGAAAAGCAGCGTCTCCCCTAAATAAACAGTAGAAGACAGGTGAGAGACATTCAGAGTTACAGATTAAAATCATCTGCAAAAGTCACAACCACAATGCTAAATAAATTCTGTTTGAGTAAGAAATAAAAAGGATTCTGAGAAAATAAGTCAGAATAGTGACTTTATGTAGCATTTTAACTAACAGATTGATAACATCCAAAATAAACATACATTTGTGCCAAAAAGCAGAAATACATTAAAATAAGAATTAAAAAACGTAACTAATCAAACAAAATTGTGTAGCACTTTAAGGAAAGAAAGAAAAAATGTCAATCTGTATTTGGGTTTATGCTTCAAGCTATAGCAAAAGCCTTAGCAAGCATCACTAATGATCTCTAGCTCACCTGATTTGGTCTGCACAATGACACTCATTCTCCGTCGAACTGGGTCAAAGTTTAGGACATGGAGCAATTTATACCTGAAAAGTTAGATAAATAATTTGTAGAAATCCACAATACTAATAATAATACATAGCTACACAAACATTCCATACAGCCAATTATAAATCCCACCAGGTTTATAAAAATCCAGGGGTGTAGTACTAAAGAAGGATATTAGCAATAATATTGTGATGAGACATCAATGATCATAACTTACTCCTCTACATCATTTTGCCTGTTCCTTATCTTCATGTTCTTACTCTCCAAACCAAGAAAGGTGAAGCCATATCTAAACAGATTAAAAGTTGTGTCAGTAAGTGCCAGTGTTTCCACCATTATCACACACAAGAAGAAATAAGAAACGCATATCATGGTCCCACCTCATGGCACCTTCGACCAGTGCGATCTCATCAGGAGAAGATGCGATGAAGCATCTTTCCTCCTCTGGCTGGGAAAACATCCCATCAATACCATCAACTTGGTCCCTAGGAGTTTCCGCTCCATCCTCCTTGACCTGCACCGTGTGGCACAGACACAGGGCCCGCAGAAACAACTCCTCTTTCTCCTAACAAACAGAAATTAAAAGGGGGAAAAAATTATACATGCTGCTTAAGAACATGCATATTTGGGCATATTAGTGCCTGTTTACAAAAGTAAAAAAAAAAAAAAAATCTCTTATATTTACCACGGTTGATCCTAAGCTTTTGAACCATATAATGATATTATAATAATATATTGAAATATAGTGAACTTATCTTCACATAATCTTTTGTAATAAATGACACATTTACCTGTGCCCTTCAATATATCAGGGCTAAAAAAAAAAAAAAAAAATTGGCACAGTTAGACCAGTTCAGATTTTAACTTGCCCAGTCAAAATGTACAAAATGTTATTGTTTTTGACCCACATATCCTAGTAAATTAAATATAGATGAATCCTTATTAATGCTACAAAGGCAATTCAGTCAAGAGCAATGGCTCTCATTCACTAATAATTGCGTACACTATTCGTATTTACTATACGCACAATTGAACTTCTCACAAAGACTCTCCACCTAATTCGCAACACGTGCTTACGCACATGAATAATATAAGGTAATGTAATACTTTTTAAATCAAGGTAGTTCAATAACATTATTCTAAATTGGTAGAGAACAGTTAAATTTCACTGGTATTGTTACTGAATGCTAAAATGTTGGTATTGTAACAACCCTAGTATACATATCATGTGCACTACACACTGACAAGGGCGCTCAGAATAAGGAAGTGCTCTCAAAAGACCATGCTTTTATGGTGCATATTAGTGTATTATAAAAAAGGAGCTAATACACATAACTTAAGTCCTTTAAAGCCTGCCAACACAAACATTAGACGTTTACTGCTTTTGTGTTTACGTCTCAGCCTCAGAGGATTTATAATTCAAAAGGTCTGCAGACAGTTTACATATTGAGGGGAACACATCCAACAACACAATCCGTAAATGTAAAATCAATCCCATCTGAGGTCCTTTGGGTCTCAGAATGAGTGTAACTCACCAGTCCAGCCTTCTGCTGCAGTTTATTCACAGGCCCGTCCGTCACAGTGAAGCCGTCCAGCTCGTCTCTGTGTCTGTACTGGAAGCCGTCTATACAGCACTCAATGAACTCCATGTTGTTCTGGGTCAGTGTGCCCGTCTTGTCTGTGAAAACATACTCCACCTGCAGGGTTCAGACAAATGTTGACCTTACCAACTATAAACCCAGGCAATAAAGCACTCCTTCCCAAATTAACAGAGTCCAACGATAAGGACGGACAATTAATTTGTGACAAAACCAGTCTGCTTGCATAAATCAGTTAAATGAAGCATGGCCTGTAATTTAGAGTAATCATCTGCATTACCAGCCAAGGGTGATCTATGACCTCATTGCCCATGGAAGGAAGCCTGGGACAGCTCAGATTATGTTCATGTCATGATTTACTTTCATTTGACCGTTCAGACTAAAACACATTTCCCCCCCAAAAATATGAATAACATATGAACATATGAATGATTAGAGTACAAAATTCAGATTTGAAAGTAATCCTGTGTCTAACCTGGCCAAGTTCCTCATTGAGGTCTGAAGTGTTGACGAGCGCACCCTCTTGGATCTCCGGGTCAAAGAAGTCTTTATCCCAAGTGATAAAGAAAGAGCCCAGGAATTTCTGCATCTCCACAGTGACGTACATGGACACGGGGATTATGAAGTTGAAAAGGACCATGAAGGAGAGGAAGTCCGTAAACATCTTCAAATACTGAAATAAAGACAGAAAACCTGCATTCAGTCTCTTCAGAGCCCATTGGACACACTATCATGGCTGGAACAGCAAAGAAACATGGAGGTTAAACAAAGCTAATCCCTAATTATGATTTATTAAGTATGATCTGTGTAAGAGCTGACCACAGCCACCAGAGACCAGATTAGCTTTTAATTTATATTAAATGCATTAAGAATGACTGATGATACAGAGCGAGTTGCTCTAATTGATTCATGCAATCGAGTTCAAATCAGTCAGATGAGAAGTCCACAGACTGCTCACCATATTAGTGTCTTTCTCCTTCTGCGTTTTCTGGTTATACCAGGGCTCATCCTGACCTTCTTTGCTCTGCCATACATACTTTAGTGTAGTACACACCACAGCTTTACTGATGAGGATACATAGATACACCAACAGAAAGGCATTGATGGATCTGAAAAAAAAACAAAAAACAAAAGAGGAAACCCTTCTCATATGTTTTTAATCATGTAACCACACAAACTTTTTATTTTATTATTTTTATTTTATTTTATTTGTTATTATGTATAGTTACTGACAATATTATTATTATTGGGGATACATACATAAATTAACTCTGGAAAACATGATTTATTCAATTCAAATTCTGATTCACTCGATTTGAAAATGATCCAATCATTTTTAACTAATTGTACAACTAATGTTTAAGATTGGAGACACTATTTTCACACAAACCAAAAACGGACACAGATCTATTTTAGGATTTGCAATCAATATCAGTTCGTTAAATACTGCTCTCGCTACTCACTTTTCAACAGCTGATCGTTTCTGAGATTTGCCCTGGTAGTTGAGCGCCATCTTCGTCTCCATGCCTGTGTATACTGCGACACCTTTAAAAGGAAAGGCAATAAAAAGTGATTCGGGTGAATATAATTCCTCAACATCAAAACATTCCTCCAATTAAAAGGTGCCAGGACCTACCATTAATCTTCTTGGTGTTTTTCAACGTAGCACCTTTTAGGAGAAGGTTCTCTGGGCCCAAAGATCTAAATTAAACCATAAAAACAAACAATTGTCAATAAAGACACATTCTGGCATTCAATCCCACGTTAAAGTGGCTCCTAATGAGCAGCATTGCTGAAAGTATGTAAGCTGGTTTGGACTGGCCCGCTCTCGTGAAGGACACGGCGTAGAGACACATAAAAACATTTCAAACAGACCAGTGACAAATGGAAGAGCGTGCAGGGCTTGAAAATCTGCCAGGCCGGCTTTACTTTAATGCTGCTATGGCGTTACGGGTCGATGGAATAATGATCAGAGGCTAATGCAAAGGGAAAAGACAGAGCTGGAGTGACTAGGAGGCACAGTGGAATTTAGTGGGCCCATGGGATCGGACCAAAGACGGTCTCACCTTACTGCTGGCTCCTGCTCCGCCTTGTAAATGTGCATTCGGCCCACAAACCTGCAAAAGAGCAAACAAGCTCCAGTCAAGCAGGCTCATACATGTTCTCTCAACCACAAACAACATGGATAAAGGTCGAACGAATGTGCAGACGTCCCATGAATGTAATCAGGGTACTTGATGAGGTCAACCTGAAAACATTCATAAGGAACAGAGGCAAAGTACTGACACCATCATGCACATGCATTAGCGTTTTGTTTGTAGACTCCTTCCCATTAAAGAGGATTGATGATAATATTTGTATTCAAGTACAGTACACTATGCAAATGAGCCTTGTACGAAATGAACCAATTACAAGGAAGATGCTCATTGGTGGTGACCCAACAGTCTGGCATATTGGCAACAGCCCTTTGAAGTTTTTTTTAGAGACTGAATTTTTAACAGTCGACATCTGGTGCTCTAGAAATCAGAAATGCAAATGTTCTTCCACCTAAAAAAGCTTTAAAGAAACGTGCTTAGTGATAGGGGGCGCTGGAGTCAAAAAACTGCTATTACAGTTGGACTGCCTCTCTAAACTTGCAGATTGTGTTTGTTTCAAGGTCTGTTTGTTCTTATTACTCAAGCGGAGAGGCCAGAGAGTGTTTGACTCTTCCCTGAACTACACTGTTAGCTGCTGATCTGAAATCACACAACCACCAGAGACAATGTTAACTGAGCTCAAAGTGGATCCAACATTGTTACAAAAGACATTTTCTTCCAGTATGCTCACAATGCCTCATGTTTTGATGCACTATCAGGTGTCAGTGAAAGGGATTTCAGTTTGTGCTATCAAGGAGTTCGTACTTGTAGAGGTCGGGCTGGGGTTGTTCACACTCAATGGTGGCAGAGAGAGCCTGCAGGTCCTTCTCTGTGTCTGGCACTGTGTAGTGTGTCTGCGGGAAAGACATGCAAATTAGTACTCCAGGTTGCGTTGAACACACAAATGCACATGGATGGAAGAGGAAGAGGGAGAAAGATGAATAGCAAAAGGATGATGATGAGATCTGGGCCACCTATTTAAATAGTTTGACTAAAGCAAAGTAAGGAATCCATATTTCATATTCTGTTTACACTTTAACATAATTCACACCAGGTGATTCTTATTTAAAAGAGCAAGTAAAGCAAAAAGACACTATAATAACATCTATGATCATATCAAGAGAATCATATTTGTGCCCAAGTGGTTACTGGGTGAGAGGTGCAAAAGCTCACTTTATGGTTGGATTCTCCATCCAGGCTGGCTGTGGTGACAAAGCAAGTGTCGTCTTCTCGACTGGACTGCAAAAGAATCAGGTCACAGGGAAAGATCTCGTCCTCCACCACTTCAACCACATCACCCACCTGAGCAAAAACACTTCAACATTTACCACACACACACAATGCTGCTTCTTAACTGGTGGATTACAGGTCTGTCCGGATCCAAAAAGCAATGATAAATGCAATTAACTAAATCAAAATATATAGATTTAGAATAGTGCTGGGGGAAAATAAAAATAAAAGTTTGTGTTTACATAATATATGTATATATTTGATCAGAAAAATAAAGTATCAAATTCCACAATTTAAAATAAGTGTTTCTTATTTGAATATAATTTAAAATGTAATTTATAGCAGCCATTACGGCAGTCTTTGGTTTCACATGATCCTTCAGAAATCATTCTAATATGCTGATTTGGTGCTCAAGAAGCATTTCTTTTCATTAACAATGTTTCTGACTTCTGAACATTAATGTATGGTTACAAAAAGGGTTACAAAAATCAGCTTTAACACACAAATAACTAACCGCTAGCTAGCTGTATTGGCAAACACTTCCAAATGTCTGTGACCCTAACGGTTTCATAGTGTACAGCGCATTTGTTCCATTCCATATACAGCAAGGAAACAATCCCAGATGTGAACGCCCCTAGTGGGCATATTTCTTTTCCACAAGTTAAGTATGGCAGCTTGCCACACCCTGCTCACAGGGTGCCTGTTATAAGAGATATTTGGCAAGGGTGCAGCAAAAGAAAGGTACCTTGATCCTCTCGCTCTCCTTCTTCACTGCCCGCCCGTCCTCTAACACCGTCACCTGGTACTTATTCACCTCGTAGTCTGCTTTGTGCCGCAGCCAGTCCTCATAACCCTTAGGAGAGACAGAGAATGTGAGAACCGTATGCTGGTGTGTGTGAAAACAGAAGGTTAAATAAGGACTGAGCCAGGCTAATCCATTTCTCACATCCAAAAATAAAAAACATCTCTGTAAAATTCACACATAATGGATCTGGTTTTCACTGCATACAACAAGCCTTTATTAATTATGGAAACGAATGAGCTGAGGGAGTCAAATCATTTGAAGTCAAAGTGGGCTGGGGTCACACGGGCCCCCTGGGCTCTTATTTCAAAGCTCAATTAAGGCCTGGGCCCCTCTCAGTGTGAGGCCACAGAGATCTGGAAGGAAGTACACCTTCCATTGTGCTGTTCTAAAAAGCTTGCGGTAGACCAGTGGAAAAAGTTGATCCTAAAACAATACATCTAAAGCTGTGAGAGAACCACAAGCCCCCGGATCATTTGTTCTGTGCGTGAGATGGACTCCGGGGTCAGCCGGACTCTCAGCTGGGGTCGGTATTATTTAAGCAGTGACACTGCTATAAAACATCAAGTGCTTTAGCGATAGCCAGAGAAACTAAAGGCGGCAGGTGAATAAAAAGAGAGAAAGAAATAAGAAAAGAGTAAGAGAAGGATGAAAAGAGCAGACAGGGGCATAACAGTACATAATTCAACTAACCTGCTTGATGGCCGTCACTGTGATGACAAAAAACAAAGGTAAACCACTGGTCACGGGGCTGGTCGGTGTATCAACAATCACCTTTAAGAAAGGACACACATATAACATTATTTACAGAATGCCTATTATTTAAGATTTAAACATCCACTCAGCAGTAGGGCTACCATTTAAGGTGGATGAACGTTTAGTTTTTGGTTACCTACTATTCCTGTGGGTGTATTTGTCTCTAGATCAACAATATTTTGTGGGTAGTTGGATCATGTCTCTTTCTTGTGAGCATTGTGCTTAACTTGTATTGAACTCAGAACAGATTTAGAGAAATTCCAAAAATTCCCAAATTAAAGGCCTAGTGTTTTGAAAAGGCAGGTAGAGATGTGACAGAGCGGCTAGATGTTGCGTTCACATTTGTATTTAAAAAATGTAGCTGGACAGGAAAAGCATGCATCACATCATAACCATGATAGTGCGAGTTTGAACATCTAAGATCCAGTTGCTGAAAACAGTAAACACCAGTCTATCTTTAACATGAGCAGTTTGTCACACAGTAGGAAGTACAAACAACTCATGCAGGAAAAAAAAAACATGAGATTACAACCACTTGCTATGTTTGTGTATAAATATGTTTGTGTGTAAAAAGAAAAAAGGGTAGGTTATGAAGTCAAACTCACAGAGGTGTGAACATTTTGTTCGTCCAATGAGCTACAGTCGACATAATACACACTGCGTCTCCCTCTCACACACACAGGAACCCTGCAGGGCCTGGCTGAAAGAGGCCAGTGCAAAAACCACATGCCACAGTGAGGAACGGCATTTTTACTGCTGAAAACAGCTCAAACACAAAGATGCCGTGTGTGCCATATCTGTGCCAAAATTCCTGTAGGGAGAGAGTGTAAAGCCGGCAGGACTTCAGAAGGTGAAAGCCCATCTCAGACCAGCAGCACTCCGGCTCAGAGCTAATAATCCCCATCATCCTGATCACACACACTCACAACACACAAACACCATAAAGTACTTTCAGCTATTACCCACTCTAAACCAAATAATCCCAAACAACCCATCTGAAACATCCACACACACACTTTACTTTTGGACTTGGCTATTAAACGTCATCTAAACTGCTTTGCGATCCAGCCAATCATGTAACATCCCCCTCCTCATCCCACACGCAAGCTGTTGCCTAACAGCCACAAGTCAGAGCTCGCAGACTAACCCAAATACATTCAGGCATCTTTAAATCCTGCCCTGCGACTTATGCTAAAATATCACGCAACACCGTGAGAAACGAACGGCATATGTTCGCACGCATGGTCATAAGAGCACAGATCTTTCACCAGTGGCCTATTAAGTGTTAAACATCTCTCAGTTGCCAGGTGTCTGCTGACAGCTGTTTAGTGGCACCGCCATCAGGAACAGAAAGAAGAGGAAGAGAAAGGGCTTTTCCTGCTAACCCACCACACCTGCAGGAGAAAGCAACATTAAAGGGATAGTTCACTCAAAAATTTAAATTCAGCCATCATTTACTCACCCTTGTATCATCCAAAAATATGTATGACTTTCTTTCTAATGCAGAACGCAAAACAATATGGAAGAAACATTTTACAGATTGAACTTGAAATTTAGAGTTAAAAAAACACATTTCATTAACTGAAAAAAGTACCACAATGTAACTATATAACTATATAATGTACTGACAACCATAAAAACACAAGTAGTGAAGAGAAAGTCACATGATGGATCAAAGTTCATCATAAGTAGCTTTCCCACAAGCTGAGGTAAATACTAATAAAAGATTCATGATGTAGAAGGTACACACAAATACAAAACACTATTACGGCAACACACCACACTAAAATAATGCAAAAACCCAAATATGAAAAAAACAAAACCTATTGTTTAAATGTAGAACCATCAAAGTAAAAAAAATCCTTTTCACTTTCAAAAACTGCTAATTTAAAGTGTATATATTATCATTTATATTACTTTCGTTCATTACTTCTTCTTCTTTTTTTGTAGCGCTTTGGGTTTTAGAAAAGCACACTATAAATAAAATGTATTATTATTAATAATAGATTTTTACCATAGAATTTTCATACAGTTTTGGAACAACATGAGGGTTAGTAAATGACAGCATTTACATTTTGAGGCAAACTATCCCTTTAAATTCAGCAGTTCAGGAAGGTACTTTTGAAACAAAAGCATGAAAAACACCAAAGGAAGCACTTGACCCCTGTGAATACCACCCCTGGTTTCCCTTGTGGCACATGTGTTTCTGCTCTCTTTCTTCTTTCTCTCTGAGACTAACCTTTCGAGGGCTGAGTCTGGGAAGCAGTCAGCAGAAAGCACTCTAATGCGCTTGTGGTTCCTACAAGTGATGGATGTTGTGAGGGCCAGCGGTCCCGCACATCTTATTTATTATGTTATTTTTTTTTATTTTAATAAATTGATAAAGGCCCATCTGGATGGAGCCCACTGCAGCTTCCCACTCGATTAAAAATATTAAGAGAGATGCGGCACAATTTGCTGAGGACAGTCTGTCTTGTGGTTTCATTTGGTTTCTGTTGTTAATACACACACACACACACACACACACACACACACACACACACACAAACAAATGCATGCGTACTGGGAGTTTATTCCCCTGGATCGCTCAGTTACAGACAGCGCCACTGATACAGTTCATCAGCGACTGTAATGAAATACAGTCACTTCTCTGATGAAGTGCTGCCCCTTCGTCATTTATACGCTCACACAAAACACCCCCACCCATCACTGCCAGACCCACCTCGCTAGCTCCACCGTGTAGACGTAAATACCATTCATTTAACCGCCGCCTCGAGGGAGCCAATTCCCAAAGCTAACGCTGAAGACATCAGTTACCACCGAAACACCTTACGGAGGTAGACACACAACGTGTGAGTTACTAAATACCAACAAAGACCTTAGTGAGAGTAGACACTGCAACTTAATTGGTTGCAAATTAAAATGAGGCTGTGAGAAACCACAATACAATCTGTTCAATATGTCCTACTGTCTTAAAGAGGAAGTATTTGCATACCGCACACAAAATACCCCTAACATGTGACAAATATCCCTAAAATTAATGATAATTTCCCCAGCATATGCTCTGGGGAAATTCAAGGAAAGACACGTTAAGTTAAAGACTTGACACTCAGGTGCTGATATAAAGGAAGACATCTTAAGGTACCTCTCTACTCTAGTAGTTCTCAATGAGGGGGTCAGGGCCCATTGAGGGGCTTCGGAAAACTTCCATAGGGGCCACAGAATAACTTAACTAATTTAATTAAAATGCTAATAAAAAATAAATAAATAATTGAGATGTAAACTAATAATTGTTTTCCCCTAAATAATTCATTATTGTTTTTATTGCAAAACTTGCAGAAAATTCTCGAATCACAAAAATAATTGTGGTTAATTTATTTGAATATATTAAATGATATATGAATTAAATTACATAAACGATATATTAAAAACATAATCATTTAAATGTAATCAGCACTACCAGTTTCACTACCAGTGAAAATGCCCATTGTCATAATTACAGCAGAAATGCCAGAGAAAATAACTTGGCCAATACGTGGGGCCTATATTTCCAAAGGCCGAGAAGCGCTGAACAATTTGATTTCAAAAAATTATTCTTAAGGCATCTTCATTTTTAACAACAGCATTTTTCACAAGTTAAAGTGACCTGTTGCCAAATTCAGTTTAAATGGTCTGGATAAAAGCTGTACTAAAATATACAAGTCTATGCCAATGAAATGCTGCATCAGAGCAAAATTAAACTCTGCTGTTGTAAATCAGTGTGGAACTTGTTTTCTGAGCCTGTGCATAAAAAAAGAATGACTTTCAAGGTTGATACAATGAGACAATGTAAAATAGCGTTTATTCAGGCTTTTTGTCCTTGGCTGTAAAATGTATCTGCAGGCTCCCACCTGTGTGCATTTGAACAGGTGTAAACCAATGTTTCTCAATGGGTGGGTCACAGGTCTGTTCTGTTGCCCTATTCTGGTCTCAGACAGCATGGAAAAACATGCTAAATGCAAAAAAATAAAAAAAAAATAATAATAATTCAATGAGGGTATTATTTAATAATAAAAGTCAATGATGCTTTAAAGACATTTTGGTTTACTTGTGCATGGTCTGCTTGACTCAGTCTGTACGTCTAATGTATAATCAGTTTTGTGGTATAGATGTCACTGCAGATGCGCCCCTGTTCCATTTTTGAAACATTGCAGCCTGGCATGGCACTTATGTGCATCATGTTTTCTGCTGCATACACTATGCTTTTAAATAAGAATTAATAACGTAGGGCTATTTAAAAGTAAAATTCAGAATTTTTGTGGGTCAACCCAGAATAGTTTGATAAAGAATCTGTGAATCATACTGTACACACTATACTTCAATGCTCACATCAATCTACTATGACTAAGATATATACACACAAAAAAACCCATCTCATTTCATCCTTTCTCTCAATAACGTTTACTCATGTGCTAATTTCCTCTTTGCGGTTATGCACACATCCACTCAGCTGAACACTGACTGCTTGTTAGCGCAATCCCTCATCTAAACGCACACACACACACACACACACGCACACACACACACACACACACACACACACACACACACACACACACACACACACAGGTATTTAGAACATTCCAGCAGAATGTGTGTCAAAATGTGCGTGTGAAAGACAGATCCCCCTCGACTCCTCCCCTCCTTCTGTTCTCCTCTCCTCCCTCCTCCCATCTCTCTTTTCCCAACAGGACCCCGGCGAAGGCACACAGTGCTATTTTTAGCATACTGGTGCTTTTTTATCAGTCAGTGTCTATTTGTGGCTCAAAAGAACTACAGAGGGCTTCCTAGCTGCTGACGTCAGCAGTGCTGTGCTGCAGAGGCGTACAGGAGCGGGAGAGAGAGAGAGAGAGAGAGAGAGAGAGAGAGAGAGGGGGGGGGGGGGGGGGGAACAAAGAAATGAGGAAAAGAGAAGGGGTGTGGAACAGAAAAATGGTAAGATGAAGAGACATGGAAGAATGGGGAGATAGAAATGAGCATAAGACGTGAGATTGCAATGGTGCGTTTATGTGCCTCAGGAGAATTGAGCGGTTCTATTTGGAGACTGGTGATTTAAGAGCAGGTCTTGTGTGACAGGCACGCGTGCCTATCTCCCTCGTGCTGTTATAATAGTGGGCTGCATGGGGAGAGCTAGTCAGAGAGGATAAGGAGCCCCTCAAGAGAAAAGCAGGATTAGTAGAGGCATGCCAGACACATGCCAGAAGCAGGCAAACACCTGGGGATCTCTCTCTCACACATGCACACAGATCACATCACAACATGGATGTACATTAGACATACTGAGGTGTGCACATTTATTATAGACTGTGTCTGAAACAGAATGAAATTCCCTTTAGAATGGTTTCTGATGGTCATGTGACACTAGCCGTGTTTCCATTACCCTTCAAATTGCGCAAATTGAAATTGTGAATTGAAAATACGCCCAATGGAAACGCGTCAATTTCGCAAAAACTCCCATATATTGCAAAAAGGTTTTTACGCTCGCATGAGGTGGTTTTTCAGGCAATTCGAAAAAGGAAATTTTCGCAAAACTGCAATGGAAACGTTTTTTTCACATTTACAGGTCACCTGGTACGGTCATGCATTGCCCCCACATAGGGCCTACATATTATTTTTTTCCACTCAAGTAACGAGATCTTATGTCGTTAAAATGACATATATTTTCTCCTAATAAGGAAAGTGGCGTAACTTTATAATGTTACCCGATGCATCCACAAATATCATAACTATCTATAGGCCTACTGTAATTAAGACATATATTCAACAAATGTATTAAAACAGAAAGACGCTATAGTTTCAGCCTTGCTCAAAGACTGAGGAAACAGGCCAGCACGTCAATCCATTCCCGACGATCTTGGTTTGCTTCTTATTTATTAAATATACAGCCAAATAGTTGATTAAACATTGATCAAAATTAAAATACAATTTATACAAAACGAAATTAATTTTTAATTAATACTTTCTAGAAAACACAATTCAATGAAATGCTCAATCCATGTCCCCGGACATATGCACATCTGATTATGTGCTTTACTCATGCTGCTCACTTTTCATAATCAACATATGAAATTAAAATATTATAATATTTAGACATAGCCTAACTATATGAAATTAAATAGGCTACGTTTTCTTTAACCATCTGTCCGACGAAGTCATCGTCGCCGCCTTCTGATGGATTTTTTCCTTATTCCAGCGCAAACAACTCACAATACTCTCTATGGTCATTTTTAGCCATACAGATAGGCTAAGTGCACGACGTAATTACAAACAGTAAACTGTCTGCTTTTATTTGTGTACACTCAATAACAGCAAAGGCTGTGGACTCTGCACGGATTATTTTGCACTCCACTCCAAACGCTGTCTTCATTTCAAAAATATATTTTGTTTATTAAACGAAAAGTTTTTCATTTCGAAAGCATTTCTAAATTCAGTTTATATTTACAACAAACAAAATTCCAAGCCAAAACAACGAAGAGGTAAAAAAAAAAAACTTTGAGTTACCACCATGCAAATTCAAACTTTTCGCTCGTCTCTGTATGTGGCAATGCGTCACAATAACCTGGCGTATGTAAAAGTCTCATTCTTTATAGATGATGGTATGTTTAGTGGACTCAAGATGGCGCCGAGGATGGCTGCTGCGTTGCGAGCTCTGTTACATCATCGTAGTTTTTTGTTTGTTCTGGTTATAGTTTTTGTGTTTTTTGTCTTGGATGTTGTCTGCCTTACTACGTACGACAGACAGACACTTTTGGACATTGGTTCGGCAATCGCACACCGAAAACCGGACTTTAAATTCTTCAACGACGACCCGCTGCTTACAAACACGGCAGCAGAGCCCTTTGTGTGCGCAGTGTGCGCACCGCGAAAACGCCGCCGGAGAAGGGGATGTAGAGCCGGCGTGCTCATCAGAGTAAGATGCCGCGCAAACCGACCCCCGCTTCCCAGTATTTTACTGGCTAATGTTCAGTCTCTGGACAATAAACTCTGCGAGCTGAGAGCACGGATCTCTTTCCAACGAGAGACGAGGGACTGCTGCATTATCTGCCTTACAGAAACTTGGATGTCTGCTGAGATTCCAGATTCGGCCATCGAAACCACAGGGTTCTCCGTGCATCGAATGGACAGAGAAAAAGATCTCTCAGGGAAAAGCAAAGGCGGGGGTGTGTGTTTTATGATCAACAAATCCTGGTGTGATCAGAGGAACGTACATTCTATCAAGTCTTTCTGTTCTCCTGATCTGGAACTTCTCATGGTTCTGTGCCGACCATTCTGGCTACCGAGGGAATTCACAGCGGTCATCATCACAGCTGTGTATATTCCCCCACAAGCCGACACAGACCGGGCACTAAAGGAACTGTATAGGACAGTGAGTGAGCAGGAAACCGCGCATCCTGAGGCTGCGTTTATTGTGACCGGGGACTTTAACAAAGCCAACTTCAAACGCATTGCACCTAAATACCACCAACATGTTAGCTTCAACACGCGAGGGAACCGTGTTTTGGACCACTGTTACTCTCCCTTCCGGGATGTTTACAAATCCCTCCCGCGCCCACCATTTGGCAAATCGGATCACGCTTCCATTCTCCTTTTGCCCGCATACAGGCAGAGACTGAAACAGGAAGCACCCGCCCTCAGAACCATCCAGTGCTGGTTGGACCAATCGGACTCTATGCTACAGGACTGTTTTGATCACGCGGACTGGGAGATGTTCCGGTCGGCCTCTGATGACGACATCGAGGTCTACGCTGATAGCGTAACGTGTTTCATCAGGAAGTGCGTAGAAGACGTTGTTACGACCAGAACAATACGGCTGTACCCTAACCAGAAGCCGTGGCTAAATGGGGATGTTCGCGCGGCACTCAATGCGCGGACCTCCACTTTTAACTCCGGTAATGCGGAGGAGCATAAACAAGCAAGTTATGCCCTCCGGAAAACCATCAGAGCAGCAAAACGCCAGTACAGGGACAAGATTGAAGGACAGTTCAACACCACCGACTCTAGAAGCATGTGGCGGGGAATTAACACCATCACGGACTATAAAGGGAACACAAACTCCACCGTGAACACCGCTGCCTCTCTCCCGGACGAGCTCAAAACCTTCTATGCTCGCTTTGAGGGAACTAACACCACCCTCGCGGAGAGAGAGCTCGTGGCTGAAGACGCAGAGGTTAGTTCACTCTCTGTATCTTTAGCGGATGTAACCCGATCCTTCCGGCGGGTGAACATCCATAAAGCCGCGGGTCCAGACGGCATTCCGGGCCGCGTCATCAGAGCGTGCGCGCACCAACTGGCTGGAGTTTTCACGGACATTTTTAACCTGTCCCTCTCCATGTCTGTGGTCCCCACATGCTTCAAAACGTCCACCATTGTGCCTGTACCGAAGAAATCAAAAACACTCTGCTTAAACGACTGGCGTCCTGTTGCTCTGACCCCCATCATCAGCAAATGCTTTGAGAGAATAATCAGAAACCACATCTGCTCTGTTCTCCCTCCCTCACTGGACCCACTGCAGTTTGCATACCGCACAAACCGCTCCACTGATGATGCCATTTCATCTACAATTCACACTGCTCTCTCCCACCTGGAAAAGAGGAACACATATGTGAGAATGCTGTTTGTAGACTACAGCTCAGCATTCAACACCATTGTGCCCTCCATACTTGACGTGAAACTCCGGGCTCTAGGCTTAAACAGCTTGTTATGCAGCTGGATCCTGGATTTCCTGTCAAACAGACGCCAGGTGGTCAGAATGGGCAGTAACATCTCATCACTGACTCTCAACACTGGAGCCCCTCAGGGCTGTGTTCTCAGCCCACTCCTGTACTCCTTGTACACACATGACTGTGTGGCAACCCACAGCTCCAATACCATCATCAAGTTTGCTGACGATACGATGGTGGTAGGTCTCATCACTGACAATGATGAAACGGCCTACAGAGAGGAGGTGCACACTCTGACACGGTGGTGTCAGGTGCACAACCTCTCCCTCAACGTCAGCAAGACCAAGGAGCTGGTGGTCGACTTCAGGAGGAATGAGAGAGAACACCGCCCCATCACCATCGATGGAGCACCGGTGGAGAGAGTCAGCAGCTTCAAGTTCCTCTGTGTCCACATCACAGAGGAACTCTCATGGTCCGTCCACACTGAGGCCGTTGTGAAGAAGGCTCATCAGCGCCTTTTCTTCCTGCAACGGCTGAGGAGGTTTGGAATGAACCGCCACATCCTCACACGCTTCTACAGCAGCACCATAGAGAGCCTGCTGACTGGCTGCATCACCACCTGGTACGGCAACAGTACCGCTCGCAACCGCAAAGCCCTGCAAAGGGTAGTGCGCACGGCCAGCTGCATCATCGGAGGTGAGCTTCCCTCCCTCCAGGACATTTACGCCAGGCGGTGTGTGAAGAGAGCTCAGAGGATCATCAGAGACTCTAGCCACCCGAACCATGGGCTGCTCTCACTGCTGCCATCAGGCAGACGGTACCGCAGCATCAGAACACGCACCAGCCGACTCCAGAACAGCTTCTTCCCACAAGCAATTAGACTCCTTAACTCTTGATCCATCAGGATCATAACACACACTGACAGAATATCACTCAGCACAACCCACTGTAGATACACACACACTATATACACATTTATTTATCATTTATTATTTATCATTTATCATATAGCACCTATTGTACATTGGATCTCTACTGTGAATAATAATGTATACTGTACATTGTATATTATTATTATTATAGCTTAGTGTATACTGTTTAATGTATCTTTTAGTGTATATTGTTTAAAGTATATGTATATTGTAAGTATGTGTATATTGTTTAAAGCTGTGAGAACTACACTCACATTGTGTAAATTATTTATTGTTTATTGTAGTTTACCGTGCTGTGAGTAATTGTGGGCGCATCAGATGTGTAATCTGATGCTGCTTTAAATGTTGTACATGTCATGTCGTGACTACTATGTTGCTCGGAACTGCACCTAAGAATTTCACCTGCTGTTGCACTTGTGTATATGGTTGTGTAACAAATAAAGTGATTTGATTTGATTTGGGTTGGGTTTAGACAGAAGACGAGTTCTTTATTAAACTTATAAAAAACAATAGAATAAAAAAATAATGCCACAATTTATCATTACACCTCATGTGTGCCGCTCAAGTAGGGGTGCTTTCCTTGCCATCAGTGCTTGGATAACACACACGTCTCATTAAAAATAACGGCGTGCGGTGACTAGGATAGCCTAACAACATACGTAGCATGATTTTTGGAATGATTTATCACGAGAGGAAAAAAATGGTTTTAGTCGCATAACATCAGTTAATGGAAATGCCGTCATTTCGCAATTTTTTTTATCGACTTTTAGAAAATATCGCAAAAGTTTTGCGCAAATCTGTAATGGAAACGCGGCTACTGAAGACTGGAGTAACGATGCAGAAAATTCAGCTTTGCCAACACAGGAATAAATGACATCTCAAAATATATTCAAATAGAAAACTGTCATTTTAAATTTAAATAATATTTCACAATATAACATTTTTACTGTATTTATGATCAAATAAATGCAGCCTTGGTGAGCATAAGATGCTTCTTTCAAAAAGTATTAAAAAAATCTTACTGAGCCCAAACCATTGAACGGCAGTGTTGGGCACGTTATTTTAAAAAAGTAATTAGTTATAGTTACTAGTTACTTCTTACAAATAGTAACTGAGTTAGTAACTGAGTTACATCATTATAAAAGTAACTAATTACCAGTTACTTTTTTTTTTTTTTTCAAAACTTGGATGCCCCCAATATTAAATGTGTTAAATTAATGAATTGGACACTAAATAAAATAAATTATTATTATAAAACATTGTACATTAATGTACACTATTGTAATGTTGCTGTGGGACAATGTGAGAGACACCTATCAAACCTACTAGTGTAAATATTATCAGTAGACCTACTAAAGTGTAAATATTGTGTAAATATTATCAGTACTATACTACTCCTTTGGTAGTGGAGCTCATGTTATCACCTGGGTTTTTAGCCACTAATTTTGTGGCGGCATGTGATGATGTGAGGTGCCTCATTAGATTAGAATTATTGCCACTGACGTGGAGAGACTCTTTCTTCCTGGACATTACATAAACATTCTAACCTTTCACCTCAACGAGGGAAAAGTAGCGCTTATACTTCCAGTTAGCGAAAGCTACCTTTGAAGTCGTTGAACTTGGTTTGTGTGACTGTACATATGCATATGCATGTGTGTGTGTGTGTGTGTGTGTGTGACAACTTAACCTATCAACATCAACATTGTCTCCAGCCACCAATCATCATTAGTTATGTGTACCACCCCACCCACTCCACAACACGCATGGCATGCACGCCCACACACACACACACACACACACACACACACACACACGAGGAAAAAAAACGTTGCAGGTCCACCTGTTTGGATGAAAACCGCTTCAGTAAGCTCAATTACAGTAACGCCACGTTTTTTTTCTCAGTAACGCTAACGGCGTTGTAACAGGAGAAACAGTATTTGGTTTGATTACTCGTTACTGAAAAAAATAATTCCGTTAGTAACGCCGTTTATCTATAACGCCGTTATTCCCATCACTGTTGAACGGTAGTGTACACGTCTTAATGCCGCCTTACCTCCATATCACTGCCTGAGAATGAAGCATTTGCAGGTTTTGGATACATTCCTTACCAGATTTATCATTAGCCTCAATCTCACACACAAAATCAACTGCCAAATCAGGTGTCAAATCGTGATTTTCATTTCTCATTCCTCATGCACCTGACAGCAACAAGACCATATGCTCTTCATCAATCCACCATTACCCTTTATTAAATACACACACTTCACTAAACGGCATCAGCTGTTTACACGGTTCCACTCTCTGGTTTAACTAAGGTCATCTTGGAGTGTAGCAGAGGCTTCCCCGTCTCTCTGTCTCTCTGCCATTATCGCAAGTCCAGTGATATCAGATTAGCATGGAGCAGAACCAGCCAGGCTATGAGTCACACATTAAACACACTCATATTCTCTCACTCACACACACACACACACACACACACAGTTCGTTTCTCTAGGGATGGCAAATGCTTATGACTGATCAAATGCGATCACTTACCTGCACCAAGAATATGATGAGGAAGTAAAAATTAGCAATTCTTCTAAACTGCTCAAATAGGTTCTTTGGCAGGAAGTTCCACACTGTGTACTGAGGAAGTAAGAAAACAAAAGAAAAAAATTAAACAGTGACAAGTTAAAAACATAATGTAAAGGGTTATTTTCCCAAAAAATTTAAATTGTGCCATCATTTAATCATCTTCACACAAAGCTATTGTATGGCTTCAGAAGACTTTTAATATAGGGCAAAAAGTGTATAAACTATATTTATGGTGTTTTTTGTCTTTTTTAGCTTATCATTCTCAATACGCATTTACTTTAATTATATGGAAATGCAGCATGGACTGAAAATAATACAGATTTTTTATTTTTTTATTTTTTTAGGTGAATTATTCCTTTACAGCAATGTGATCGTAAACCTACATCCTGATGAAAACCTGGAGAAAGGATTAAATGCATTCAATATTCATCAGCTCCTGTGTTTGTGCTTTTCTGGGAGAGGGAGCTAAGACGACTTCAATAGCTCCAAAGCTCTGATGTGTGTGACCGTGCAGCAGCTCTCTGGGCCAGCAGGTATTGCATTGATTTGGATTAGCGACTCATCACATTCTTTTGGCGAACCCTGGAAAGGGGAACCTGCCACCTGATCCGTTGATGGCAATTTCTCCATTTCTCATTTTGAAATACAACAGCAGAAATGCACTAGCTCATTAATAGTTAACATTAAAATGCAAGGCTGAATCTAATACGAACATATAAAGGAAAGTTTTATATTTTGATTCTGCGACTGTTTATTTCAAATAAAACTTTTCTATCGTAAAAATAAAAAATATAAACATATATGCTCTTGACTGAATAACTTTTGTAGCTTTAATGAGGATAAATCTATGTTTCTTTTATAATTTATGACGTGAAGACTGTGAAGTGTTTGATCACTTATTGATTACTTTATTCAACCTGTTGGACCAACCGGAAAATCTTAAAGCACTGTTTACAAGGTTACATGGGTCTAAAACAACGAAAGCAATAACTTTTGTGCATTTTGACAGGGCAAGTAATCTGGGTATGGGTAAAAATCTGAACAGGCCTAACTGAGAGAGAAAATGCTCCATGATATATTGAAGTTCACTTAAATTAAAAGTCGTTATCTTTTTTAAAGCCTAATAAACGTTAAAATTGATAGCTTTCATTTATACTGCAGTGTTGAATGGCTATAATTAATGGCTAAAATTGTGTGGGGATCTATTTCATAGAGAGTCTTTATGTTGTTTTTACATTCATTTGGAGATTCAAATGTAAAATTATTTAAATATAAAAAATATATCAAAAACTTGGATTGAGAAAAATGAGGTTTATTATCACAGTTTTATGGTCACGGTTTCAGTACGGTTCAGTATGTGCTATGTTCAGGGGGGAAAAGGACTACCGTAAAATAAAAATAAAGAAAATAAAGAACAAACAGCATAAAAAAATACAATAGAGCAAAGATACAAATAAACAGTGCTTTTTCAGGTTATTTAGGTATCTAACAGTATTTTTCAGGCACAGAAATTGAATAAAGTAATCAAAATGTAAATCAACATTACATATAATCTTTACTGTATAAATTAAATAAAGATGAATCATTATTAAAGTTCAGACTCAGTCAAGAGCAGTGATTGATTTCCTTGTCTTTTGTTTGATTAACATTAAAAACACAGACAGCAGGAATTTTAGGCTGCTGTCACTTTAAAGACAATGCATGGATCCAATTTACTGATACTGTACAAATGCGTTGTCTTTCTCAACTGTTTACATTGACTTAAAACATAACCTATTATGTTTGCAAGGCTGACATCATTTTTGTGTGAATTTGTCCGATCATGTGCAAGAGAACTTAATATTTGTGCGCTGCCTGGCTTTCCATGTGCGCGCTTTGGATGTGTGCACACACAAATCTCTTTCATATCTCGCCCTCGAATGTTTAAATTGGCAGGGCTTAAATGAGTTTAAACAGATAGCAACATGTGCTGTTCAGGTCTCACCTGCGCTTGTGCGCCATCAACACCCAGGTGATGACGGCGTAAATGACTGGTCATATTAGAGCATACGGCACTCGCATTGAACAAAGTTTAGGGGAAGATGGAATGCAGATCCATCAACAAAAACATTATTATTTGTTTTCAACAAACCATATTATAGATGCATATGCGTCAGATTCGTGATGAACCGCGGTGCAAGTGTGTGCCGAACCATGGATGGAGAACAGTTGGGTTGGATTTTTTACCGAGAACCATTACAAAAATTATAGCTATACTACTCTAAATCTTTTTTTTTAAATAATTTTTTGGGGATGCAGAATATTACTGTTTGAGTTTCAACTACCCAGTAAGCCAAATACTTGGCAATACAACTGAAAACAAGCAGCGATGAAAGGGCCTTCGCACCCGGGACCACCGCCACCCGCCACCAAGTGTGGCACATCGAAGTGACTTTGCCATATTTCTTCTATATTTACCCGCTTAAAAGCATGTTGCCCTCTATTTGCTGTTTTTCTGAGGCCAGAAAAACAGCAAATAGAGGGCAACATGCTTTTAAGCGGGTAAATATAGAAGAAATATGGCAAAGTCACTTCGATGTGCCACACTTCCTGCTGCTAGCAGGTGGCGCTTTGACTATAACTGAATATTACCATGAAGATGTCTTCAGGTCAGGACTATTATCAAACATGCGAAGTTTGGGGCAGATCGGACATTGTATGTCTGAGTTACAACAGCTTCCTGTTTCATGGCGAAACATCAAACTTTGTCAGGTCGCCACGGACACGCCCTCCAGGGAAAACTCAAGATCTTCGCAATTTAACATCACCAAAGCCATTAGATTAGACTGTGCAAATATGATGTTGATCTGATTAAATCCCTAGGTTCGTTAAAGTACGACGTCTGGAAATGGCAAAATCTGCAAAAGATTTGCAGAGAAAATTTTAAATATCTCACTTCCTGTTGGGTTTTCATACTTTGCGCCCAGGGTCTTTTTTGTAAGTATTGGCCTGTTACATGTGTCTACCGAATTTCATACTCGTATGTTAAACGTAGCTCGAATGGAGCTTAATTAAAATTTTGTAGGTGGCGCTATCGAGCCATTTTGCCACGTATAATTCTGAAAGCCATATCAGACGTAAATTTTCACCACTTCTGACACGTGTGCAAAGTTTCGAGCATGTTTAGGCCCTCAAAAATGCGATTCATTTGGGAGAAGAAGAATCGGCTGAGCAATTACAATAGGGTCCTCACACCATCGGTGCTCGGGCCCTAATAAATGCAAATACTGACTAGATCATGTGAAAGGGGAGACAGAGAGAAAGAGAGAGAGACAGAAAAATAACTGAAGTGGACGGTTATTTCCACCTAATATAACCGTCACTGCTAAATAATGGATCACCAAGGGTGAGGGAAGTGAGGGAGGGCAGATTGAGACACCTGCAATAAGATAAAAGGGAATACATCATAATTTATAACAGAGCAGATATAATACTGACGTAAACTTGAGAAGATGTGGCAAGTCTGGTTCTCTTTTAGAGGAAAAACTGGATCCAAGAGATACCATGGAGAAAAGGTTACAGCGAGTTTGAGTAGGAAGATGCAAAGCAGATGCATAGAGAAGTGTAAACATTGCAGTGCAGGTAATTAAAGTGTGTTTAGAGTCTCATGCCAGAGAAAAATTGATCACCGTACACCACAGCATGGCCACAGGTCTGATAAATCTATTACTTCTTACTCCCTCGATTCTTCCTTTCGTATCTTAAAACACTCCTCATCTATCGACTAAATGAGGAGATTCAGGAAGTCCCACAAGATTAAGGGGGGCAGAGTCAACCAACACTTGAACGTTAATTGCAACTATGTATTTATCAGCCGGATCTCAAGCACTGCTCTGACAGGCAAATTGGGGTGTTTCGTTGGGTGGAAGTGGATGGTAAGATTTACTCCAGTTTGCCAATAGCAAATGATGAAAGAATAGAAGGGGAAAAAAGAGAAAATGGAAAGAATTTTTTCTGGACCCAGAGGCAGTAGGGGGTCCCGACAGTCTCTTCACACCTGGAGGAACAGGTGGCTGAACACCAGGGCTTGAGAGAAGCATGCTGCAGACATACTCTCCACATGATGCTGCTAACACACATCTCTTATGCGTTAACGCTGCAGTTGCCATGGCATTAAACAACACTTGCTAATTACGAGCTAAAGAAAATTACAAACAGGCTCTTGTAGGGAGCTAAACCCTTAATGCTGTTATCCTGTAAAATCTGATTACACTGCGGAGAGCTTAAGTACAGCCAGTTCATGCTTTCAGATACGTGACAAGGTGTAGTATAACAAATACCACAAGTTACCTTGGAGGACACAATCCTGTTGTCACAGAATTTGGAGGGGATGAACGCCTCTGTGTCCGGACATGGCCGATGTCCTACATAGATTGTCCTGCTGTCCACTCGCTTCTCATCTCCTCCACACTAAAGAGACATGTGGGGAAACAGGAAGAAAGAGAGAGAGGTCATTTACATGAAAAGTTTAAAGCAACACATGTCTGACACAGCAACATCAGCTGAAGAGCAATGTCAAACTGGAAGCGCATTCAGGATAACATGTTTAAAAAGAGTCATTATTTTTGCTATTCAGAATGGTGACAGTAGCGTTGTTGTGAACCCTTCCGATTTAAAATGTCACCAATGTAATATTCTGTAGTGGTTATACTGCATGCACCAGATGCCACAGTCAAAAAATGTGTTTGCATGAATGAATAGCTTTCCTCATGTTACAATTTGAATTATTAGTTCTAAATAATTGTTTATTTAGTACAAAAAATATTTCATGTATAAAAATGTTCTGATGTAAAATGTTTTTGTGGCAGGGCCGATTATAAAACTAGCATAATTATTGAGATGAAAATTGAGGAAAAAATAAAAACAACCCCTAACTACAATCAAACAGCAAACAAAAGGTCTGAGATGTTTAAAAAAAACTTTGCAGAGTGTGCTTTAGTACAGCTCCAAATTTACAGAGACACAGCCAAGTATAACAAAGGTCAGGTGGGTCAATCCCACAAGCTGAAACGTGAAAAAGCTCCTGAGACTGGAAAAGTTTGTTATATGACGGTTGCAAGATCTCACTCTTAGAGATGAAAGCAATCACATTATTTATAGTTGAGCTTTTTTTACTACATATCAACTAGGGGTGGGAGAAAAGGTTGATGCATCGATGCATCGCGATTCGTTATCTAACGGTTCAGAATTGATTCTCAAAAATCGATTGCTTATTAAATGCAAAGTTTTTCATTTCAAAAGCATTTCTAAATTAAGTTCATATTTCCAACAAACAAAATTCTGAGCCAAAATAACAAAGTGGTGCTCAAGTAAGCTCTATAGCGCTTTCCGTGCCATTAATGATTAATAACACTCCTATGTCTCCGATGCGGTGTCCGGGACATAAACCTACCAACATCCATGGCATAATTTTTGGAATGACTTATTGAATATTGCTGAACTACTGCACAATGTTTCAAACGAATGGAAAACTCTGAACAAAGACTTCCTTTTGGTGAGTGATTTGTTAAATGTCTCTAACATGACTGTTGCAGCTCGGCAAGTTCTCATGTGAGATGTTATGCGTACACACTGAATTTGGCTTCTCAGCGAGCGCTAAAGTTGTTTTTCTTCTGCATTAGCCTATGTTTTAAAGATTTTTTTGTGGCTCTAACCAAAGTAAACTTTTTTTTGCTTTAAAAGACCTTTTTTGTTAAAATGTTCTAAAGAAACAAAAAAATTGTCACACTTGGTTGCAAATTGAGAACTGTTTATTCTTAAATGATTGTTCTTTGAAATTGTATGGCTTACTATGTTTCATTAGAGCTTGTTAATCTTGAATATAACTTTGTTAATAAAATAAAAGTATTGAAAGAAATCTTCATAATCATTTTTAATATGGCAATACTGTCAAACAGATATTCTAACCATAAACAAAAAACATATTAGCTTCAATTTTGGTTAAAATGTAAAGTTTGTGTATTTGCACAGCAGGATAATTAGTTACCAAAAAGGTATGTTAAGAATCGTTTTGGGAATCGGATCATTACTCCCAGAATCGGAATCAGATCGAATCGTTAAGTGCCTTAAGATTCCTACCCCTAATAGTAACATGAGGGTCAGAGGATATGTGGTCATTCTCACACAGCACTGGGAGTATTTGGGTATTGTTCTGTGAAAAACAGGAAGGAAGTAGCTGGGGTGAGTATTCAGTTAATGAAGAGAACACAGTTTTTCCCGCACTGCTATTCAGCAGAGACAATTCGAAGATGCTGAATCTACAGCATCAAAGCACCTGAGCTGGGAGATTGAAGTCTGAGCTGAATGTAATGAGACAAAATGAGTGGGTACTACAAAATATGATGATAATAAACAGACAGCATGTATTTCTTTTGCATTGCCCTGAAAATAAAAAACGTACAAGTTTCTTATAACTCATTAGTTATCAGAAACAATCTGAAACAAACAATCAAACAAAATTTTACTAAATTATCATTTGAATCACATACTGGCAGGAAGTCTGCGTGAGAGAACACGGTTAAAGATGAATATTTATAGTTTTATGCAATATCCCATTTATTTCTATTCAAAAGAAAAATCAAAATATTAATACAACATTGCACAGTGGCGCTAAAACTTTTTTTGGCCACGCCCCCTTTTAATCTGCTCATCTGCTCATCTTCTCAACGGAACACATACAGCAGCGGAACGGCTTGTTCACAATAGCCGCTTGTGACTCCGTCCTCTGAAGAGGGGCTTTCTATGGTGAGCAAATTCTATGTTGGGCTTGTTCAGATGGAGCAGTCAACGGTCTGAAGAACGGTCTGAACCCGTGCGCCCAACACTAGGGGTGTAACGCATTGTTATAACGAGAGATAAAAAATGTGACGTTATGTATCATTGATGTAAACGATATGATTCTCAATATAGTTTGTTTTATCAAAAGAAATCGTTTTATCAAGATTTATACGGTATAATTCACCCAAACATTGGCAAAAAAACGATGCGAATACTGTAGTAAACACAGACTTGGGTGACATGCTAAAATAACATCAGAGTGAGTAAATTAATTAAAGTTTTTGGATTAACTAACCATTTACAGTTTGGAAATAGTCGTTTTCACATGCCTTCCTGCGATTAGAACTGTGATTGATTGCATTGACACTCCGAAGCACATATGCACTGGAACGGCCCTCCTCAAAGTGAAACCACAAACATCATTTAAATTATCATATCACATTTAGTTTTAGTATTATGATTATTCAAAGCATTTTAGATGGTTTATTCTTACACTCACCTAAAGGATTATTAGGAACACCTGTTCAGTTTCTCATTAATGCAATTATCTAATCAACCAATCACATGGCAGTTGCTTCAATGCATTTAGAGGTGTGGTCCTGGTCAAGACAATCTCGTGAACTCCAAACTGAATGTCAGAATGGGAAAGAAAGGTGATTTAAGCAATTTTGAGCGTGGCATGGCAGGGCTGTACGTTAACTTTTTTTGCACATAGCACTGATGCTACAGAGGTTGAAAGTTTTGTAGCACAGCCCATAAAATTGTAGCACATGTATAAAACGTCTGTTACCATGTCTGAAAAATGCAAAAAGTACTATACAATAAAAATTAAGAATAAAAATAATAATAATAACAATTATTATTATTATTATTATATTTTACAGAAAACATAAATCATTAGAAAGGTCTAAGGTTTTATAATAAAATATTAAATTATGATAAAAAAATGTGACTGTAATGTTTTCATTTTTGTCTTATTTTATCTTATGTATTCACTGAGAAAGAAAAAAAAATACTGTACACGTCTCTACACCGTGAATCTATCACTGTACTACAGAATATTATAAAATAATATAATTTCTGCCTCATTCTGTGATGTGAAGTCTATCAGATTACAAAAGTAGGTTATTTCAAACACTCGATTAAATGTTCTCTTTTGTTGGACAACAGGTTTGTAAACGCTTCTCATTACAAGTTTGGAAAGAGGTTGTTGCTTTTTTCTAATGCACATTAAGGGGGCTTTAACACTGGGCACGTTTGCTGTGGTCATGTCCAAACGCGATTGTTGCCGGCGCCCCCCGCAGCGCTGGTCTGGTTTCACACTCAACTTGATTCTATCGAACCCTGGTGCACTTGTTCATCTTACGTCATCAAAAATGTGCACGGCGGATGATAGAAAACACACTGCAGTAAATATATTGTGTTTTTATTAATTTGGTGCTATTATGCGCAGCTGAGTAAACGACTCTTGGGTTTACTGTATGTGCGTCACATGAAGTTGGGTAGACCGAGTACAGTTGGTACAGGGGTACATTTGAGACACCTCAAATAACTTGAGTGCTCAACAAGTCTGATCTGTGATATCTGCTTCGCACATGCGTATTAGCGCCCTCTGTAACTTACCTACTCAAAGTAGTTTTTACTACAACACTGTTTTTTTTTTTTAGATCAGCCACAGCAAAAAAAGAACCACACAACAGACAGTTTTTTTCCTTTTTCTTCCCTGTAAGAGTATGCTGTAGGTTGATGTATAATCAATTTGTTCTATTTAGACAAAACCATGCCTCTACATAGTGCTTTAAAATTGTGTGTGTGTGTGTCTATAAAATATACTGTATACAACGCGTCATATAGATGCATTTTGTGTGCGTGTGTGTGTGTGTATATATTATATATATATTAAAATGTTATTATTATTATTTATTTTATTTTTTGTTGTTGCAATTTTTGCTTTGTACGCGGCAAAATTTTGGTTGGCCCCACCAAATCAAAAAAGTTTTTGGGAAAAGTTGGCAGCTCTGGACTCCATCTCACAGTGCATGCAGAGCTAGATCAGCATTTATTGCGAACCGATCGATCCGCCCTGAACAGTGCTGCGCTTCATCTGCACATATATTTATTTATTTAAAAATTGAAGCGATTTTCATAATTTCACAAAGACAAATCTCGATTTTGGTTTAATTTCAGTCAATCGTGCAGCCCTAAACCTCACACGAGCACAAAACAAATTCTCCCTTCACTCAAACGAGCTCTGTCTCACATGCTAAACTGTATCGCACGCGTGCTACTGGGGTAAATATATTCATCGCACAGACCGATTTCTTTGTAGCACATATATGTCGCACTGTACAGCCCTGCATGGTTGTTGGTGCCAGACGGGCCGGTCTGAGTATTTCACAATCTGCTCAGTTACTGGGATTTTCACGCACAACCATTTCTAGGGTTTTCAAAGAATGGTGTGAAAAGGGAAAAACAGTCCTGTGGGCGAAAATGCCTTGTTGATGCTAGAGGTCAGAGGAGAATGGGCCGACAAGCTGATATAAGAGCAACTTTGACTGAAATAACCACTCGTTACAACCCAGGTATGCAGCAAAGCATTTGTGAAGCCACAACACGCACAACCTTGAGGCGGATGGGCTACAACAGCAGAAGACCCCACCGGGTACCACTCATCTCCACTACAAATAGGAAAAAAAGGCTACAATTTGCACAAGCTCACCAAAATTGGACAGTTAAAAAAATGTTGTATGGTCTGATGAGTCTCGATTTCTGTTGAGACATTCAGATGGTAGAGTCAGAATTTGGCGTAAACAGAATGAGAACATGGATCCATCATGCCTTGTTACCACTGTGCAGGCTGGTGGTGGTGGTGTAATGGTGTGGGGGATGTTTTCTTGGCACACTTTAGGCCCCTTAATGCCAATTGGGCATTGTTTAAATGATACGGCCTACCTGAGCATTGTTTCTGACCATGTCCATCCCTTTATGACCACCATGTACCCATCCTCTGATGCCTACTTCCAGCAGGATAATGCACCATGTCACAAAGCTCAAATCATTTCAAATTGGTTTCTTGAACATGACAATGAGTTCACTGTACTAAAATGGCCCCCACAGTCACCAGATCTCAACCCAATAGAGCATTTTTGGGATGTGGTGGAACGGGAGCTTCGTGCCCTGGATGTGCATCCCACAAATCTCCATTAACTGCAAGATGCTATCCTATCAATATGGGCCAACATTTCTAAAGAATGCTTTCAGCACCTTGTTGAATCAATGCCACGTAGAATTAAGGCAGTTCTGAAGGCGAAAGGGGGTCAAACACAGTATTAGTATGGTGTTCCTAATAATCCTTTAGGTGAGTGTATATGTATAGTGCATTAATAGTGGGAGAGGCGGGACATAGCGAGCACTGAGAGTGCGTGTGCGGCTTGTCTGTGTAAGAGATCCAAAGAATGCCCACATTGAAAGCGTGAGTTTACGAAGTTTCAGTGACATTACAACATTAAACTACTATATAATGTTGAATATAAGGTATAATAATGCCATGTTGGAATATTTGTGGGTCCTGATAAGAACCACTGATATAGCATGTTTAGTAAGTACTTAGGACCATAGCATGTTTAGTAAGTACTTAGGACCAATTGTGTTGTGTGGGGAAGAGGGTTCGCGGTTTGGGCCCTCCCACTGAAAAATTCCCTAGGAAACAGGTCTGTGTGTTTCCCCTATGGTCAAGTTCGTGACCCGGGACATTCTTTTAGCATGAAAAGGGCAACAAGTTGACTTGGAGCTGTGTAAGCATTGGATTGCCGGAGGAAACGTTGGCACAAAGCACACACTGTGATGGACAGCCAGGAAACCAGGTCTCTGCTAGCTTTTTCCTTTTGTGGCCTACAAGTCAACATTGGCTTGATTATGGTTTGTCACAGAAGCGGGGGTTGTTGCGTGCATGCATTTCACGTCTCCCTCAAGAGCAAGTGATAAAACAGGGGCAGTTGCGATTACTCCCCACCAGAGCCGAGGACGCTACTCAAACTCTACACTGCTAAGCTACTGAAAAAAGTAGCTAACTGCATTGAAGGTACTTAAATGTCAATATCTTTTTAAATATATATAACCCATCCGATGATGTTATTTAATTTGAAGAGGCTAATCTTTCTGGCACAAAAACAATGAGGGTTTTTTTAATGAAAGAACAGGGGGGGGGGGTTATTTACCATTAAAAGAAACAGATTCACTTAAATTGGACTTTCTAAAGCTACATAGAAAGCGAAACCATTTAGAACTCAATTCACTGCAATGAATCAAAAATTAATCGAGACTTTCCAGTTCTACATATAAAGATGACAAAATGATTCACTAGAATATACCAGTGCCATACATGAGAGAGAACAGTTTAGGACAAATTGATTCACTAGTATGAATCAGGGTTTTCCGGTGCTACACATGAGAGAGAGAGAGAGAACAGTTTAGAACAAAACGATTCACTAGAAAGAATCAGGGTTTTCCAGTGCTATGCATTAGGACAAAACGATTCACTAGAATGAATCAGGGTTTTCCAGTGCTATGCATTATGACAAAAAGATTCACTAGAAAGAATCAGGGTTTTCCAGTGCTATGCATTAGGACAAAACGATTCACTAGAATGAATCAGGGTTTTCCAGTGCTATGCATTAGAACAAAAAGATTCACTAGAAAGAATCAGGGTTTTCCAGTGCTATGCATTAGGACAAAACGATTCACTAGAATGAATCAGGGTTTTCCAGTGCTATGCATTATGACAAAAAGATTCACTAGAAAGAATCAGGGTTTTCCAGTGCTATGCATTAGGACAAAACGATTCACTAGAATGAATCAGGGTTTTCCAGTGCTATGCATTAGAACAAAAAGATTCACTAGAATGAATCAGGGTTTTCCAGTGCTATGCATTAGGACAAAACGATTCACTAGAATGAATCAGGGTTTTCCAGTGCTATGCATTAGAACAAAAAGATTCACTAGAATGAATCAGGGTTTTCCAGTGCTATGCATTAGGACAAAAAGATTCACTAGAATGAATCAGGGTTTTCCAGTGCTATGCATTAGGACAAAAAGATTCACTAGAATGAATCAGGGTTTTCCAGTGCTATGCATTAGGACAAAAAGATTCACTAGAATGAATCAGGGTTTTCCAGTGCTATGCATTAGGACAAAAAGATTCACTAGAATGAATCAGGGTTTTCCAGTGCTATGCATTAGAACAAAAAGATTCACTAGAATGAATCAGGGTTTTCCAGTGCTATGCATTAGGACAAAACGATTCACTAGAATGAATCAGGGTTTTCCAGTGCTATGCATTAGAACAAAAAGATTCACTAGAATGAATCAGGGTTTTCCAGTGCTATGCATTAGGACAAAAAGATTCACTAGAATGAATCAGGGTTTTCCAGTGCTATGCATTAGGACAAAAAGATTCACTAGAATGAATCTAGACTTTGCAATGTAACAAATGAGATAGAGGTCAGTTTCACCAAACAATTTACTAGAATTAATCTAGAATTTCCAGTGCTAAACATGAAAGAGAGGGCAGTTTAGGGGAAAATGATTCACTAGAATTAATCTGGAAGTTTCAGTGCAACAAGCATGAACCGATTAACAAAAACGAATTAGACAGATTGAATCAGGCCAATATGTGAGAGAGACGTTGCTATTTAAAAATCTACATTTAGTTAGTCACACCCCAACACTGCCATTTCTCTGTCTCTAAGGGTTTTGATGAAGACAACACACACTGTCATCACATCTCAGCAGGCTTTCAGCATCACACTTCAACCACACCCACCGCCCACTCCTTCTCACCCCCCCCTCCTGCCGCCCAGTGTTCCACGGGACAATGCGAGCAGCAGCACTATAACTGTTGGTGTGAATAATTCAGAACGCATTGAGTGAAAGAATGTGAGTGTTTAATGCAAGCCACAGGCTGAGAATATGTGCGTGTGTGGAGCTCCCCTCCATCGTGGAGGTCCGGCCATCTGTCCCACACCTCTGCCCCGTCAGGTAGAGGGATGGTAGGCATCAGGCCACAGGCTAAGTGCTGTCACAACCAGTCCGGACATGTTCAGCTACTCGGCGACAGGACTTACGGCATGTATCAGATAACATGCTGATCTAGTGCTCTAGCATATCTGTCTGAACCGCTCGCATCACTGTATTCATCACCTGAGAACTCAAACACAGCGCATCAGTATGCGTCAGTGGTGAGCTATAACTCACGTCCCTCACTCAGGGCCTCGAGGAACAAGAGGCTTGCGTCTCTACTGCAAACTAGATGCAAATCTTTGGCATACAAGTCGCTCTCATCCACATCCATGCTCTGAGTCAGAGGAGACAGCTATTTAAAACAGTCAATGACTGTTTCTCCCCCTTTCAACTGCATCATCTTCTTGTCTCCCACTGGATCTGCCCTCGATTCGGCTTCTTCTGAAAACGTACGTGGCGGAGCAATGTGTGTATTCTGGCTCTCCGGTCAGGAAGAGCCTGGGATTACGTAAGTTTGTAAAGCGTGACTGCTCTTCACACATCAGCGTGGCATGCGGTGCGTTACCGGTCCCGGATGAAGCAGGCTGGTCTAAACGGAGAGGGGAGGGGCAGGTGTGAGGAGAGAGGAAATGGCACAGGTTCCAGAGCTCAGGGGATTGAATCCACCTCCAAATGCCACCCAGTGTAAAGGAACACAGCCCAGGGCCTCGGAAAAGAAAGCAAACGGACGCGGACCTGTGTAACATCTAAACGGGACTATAAGGTTATCAGAGCTGTGACGATGCTTGTGTGTGAGGGCTGCCGTCTCAGCGTTTCACATAAAGGTCAAAACGCTACATAAAAGTGAATGATTCAGTGAGTCACTTTAGGTTAGAGGCTTGCTCAGATACAGTCTCTTCATTTCATTAGTTATACATCAACCAACGTCTGGCAAATGGTTAGGAAGAGGGGCAAAAAACCTTTGCGAGGGAATCCACCTTGAACGACTCATGGTTAGGAAGAGGGGCAAAAAACCTTTGCGAGGGAATCCACCTCAGACAGCATGAAAATAGTTATCATCAGTTGTGTTGTTTAGCACTTTTTTGTGCCATTACCATCTGCAAAATTTTAAGGAATTTTGCAGATGGTAATGACACAAAAAAGGCTATTTCAGGGAAATAAAAACATGGCCAGGCAATGGCTGCAAGACAGCATGTGGAAAGATTGAGAAAAACTAGGCATAATCACTAGAAAATGTACACAAACATCACTTTTCAATAAGCCTTCCATTTAATAGAAATTATCTAATCAGATTCAGATACTGTTTCTATATAATGATTCCACTTCCTACATGATTCAATTAAAGTTGATTTATTTTGGGAAAAAACATCCCACTCTCAGCCTCGCTTTCATGACTCTCATGACCTTCATATTTCAGAAACTGATAACTTATGAGTTTAAGACAGATTCATATATATATGAACATAAAACACTAAATAGAATCAGTTCACTAAAAAGAATGGTCTGGCTAATAGGAAGATGACAATATATTGTTTTTATTCTTATTTCAAGTCATGCACATTCAGCAAATATAAGTGCCTTTATCCAAGCAAATGGTGACAAACGCTGACACAAATCTGCTGCACTTCCTACAATCTACATATTCATGATTATAATTTTTTAATTATTATTTTACATCATCCTCTGTAATAAGATTCAATGAAAGAAACTTGAACATGAAATCCATTCATTTCACCCAAGCAAACAGTGACAAATGCTGACATTATGAATCTGCACTTCTATCCAACTCTATAATGAGCATCATTGGCACTCATAGGATATGTGTTTCCCAGGAAAGAATGACAATAACTTTTTAAAAATTCATGGTGTAGCACTTCACCAGCACATACGGTATGTGAATAAGACAAAGACAACTGTTGAGTGAACGGGCTCCTCAGAGTCTCTACCGCTGACAAAAAAGTATCAAGGCCTTTTAAGGCATCTTTACACAGCTGATTTAAGGCTGCTTTGCGCCAGCTCAAAATTTCGTATAAAGATGTAATGCTGCTCTGACCCACCTTAGCCCCTAGTATAAACGTACACAATTAAAATTGCTGTGTAAAAGCATTTATGCCACTTTTGAGCCAGTTTAATCTGTCTTTACAGTGTAAATTTGGCATTAGTTAATTATTCCCACACTAGTTCTCGAGAAACCGACATAAAATTAATCCCAAACCTAATCACAACACTAAAGAAATAACTTGTTTTTCTGAAAACGGTTTTCGGGAAACTGAATACTGAGGAAAAAGTGTAAAGTTCAGTTCTAATAGTGATCGATTTCTGTGCAGGGTTAAGAGTGCAGGTCATCGAACCTGTGTTTTAAACGAATCTTGCTCATCTTCTCGCTTGTCTCTCTCATTAACCACAAAATCAGCGTTACAGCACTGACTCAAGGTTACCCGCTAAGCAAACACTAACAGGCCTTAGTATAAATCTTAGTTACTCAACAACTGACAGAACGCTAAGGCAACATCATTCTGGAACACTGTCAAAACAGATAGTTAAAAGAATTCAAATGACAGGCAGGCAAAAAGAAACAGAACAGTGCACACAGAAATACAGTATAAGAAGGGAAAAAGCCAGGGGACAGCAGAGATAAGAACAGTGCCATTGAACTGGCATTGATTTTGAAGGGAGTTCAGTGTTAGACATAATGAAGGTCAGAATACAGGGCCCCATTTCATTTTCGAAATGCTACGCGCTAGTGATACTCCTTTCACAACCGCGCACTCAAGGCCAAACAATGTAGGAGCTAAAGTAAGGAAAGCGAGAAATGATAGAATTATCTTTACCACAGGGTGTGCAGTGTGACCTCGGGCAGACCTCAAAAAGACACTACAATTGCTGAGCAAAAGAAACAAATGCATAGTTTGAGCACACAAGTTTAATAAACTCTTGCTTCCAAGAATGCATTAGCTTAAAAGGGAGAGTGGGGTAAAAGGTATCAGTGGGTAAAACATTTTGCTCCTTTAATCTACAGTAGCATAATGTGTGTTTGAAGCTATTTTAATCAGGACACGAACCATGTCCGTGCGTCGCCTATCAATGACATCATACCCACGATTTCCAATTTTATTTTATAGAAACCAGGGAAACACTAAAGACACTAATATATTATTTGTCTTATTAGACAGGTGAGCAACTGTTTGGATACACTCATCAAAAGAAAACTCATTGTTATATAGCTCAACACACTTATTATTTGAATCTCGTTTTCATGATTTTCCACGAGTACCATGTTTTCGCATGCCTAATATCGAAGTAGCTTACTGCAGTGTGCAACAAGTGGAAAGGTCACGCTAGACGTAGGCAGAAGTACCGCCCCTGTGTTTAAAAAGCACACGTGCGAAGACCAATACAAACATCCTTTAGCAAAAAAAAGGTTAAACAATGTTGTCGGACAATTTTGAAGTTGGAGATTGAGGTTTTTTTGTAAAGGGCGTTTGTATTAGTCTTCGCTTCGCTTAGTCTATTCGTTCGCTTGGGGCGGTACTTCCGCCCTACGTCAAGCGTGACCATTCCTGCATGATTGCGCAATCTGCGGCACGTCACAGAGCAGCGCAAGATGAGCAATTTAGGTTAAAAAGTACTTTTTTTGATGGTTTCGCTAGATAAGACCCTATTCCTCAGCTGGGATCGTGCAGAGCCTTCGATGCCCTTTGAAACTGCATTGATTTGGACCTTCAACATTTTGGTTGCCATTGAAGTCCATTGTGTGAAGAAAAATCCTGGAATGTTTTCCTCAAAAACTTAATTTCTTTTTCACTGTAGAAAGAATGACAAGAACACCATCAGTTCAAGTTGCGGCGCGGCTGCGTTGATTTCGTGGTCTAGTGCTGCCGACGGCTCCCGTAACCTGAACGAAGCTCGTTGTTGATGCTCTTGCTTTGGGTGATGTGCGCACGTGCAAAACTGGGAGAAGTGCAGATACAAGGAATTCCGCCCTTTATGACTTCCTAAAGGGCCATACTCAACAAAAAAATAATAATAATTTGAATCCGGAAGGAGTATATTTGGCACAGAAATACTCTTTTTTTTTTTTTGGGCCATGTTTAGCATGAGAATCCAACTCTTTAACATTTAATTCCAACATGGTAGCTGTGTAGTAAAGTGTGCCATTGGCTCAGCTAACAGTGAGCTTTGCATCAAAAAGCAGAAAATATATTTACATTGGACTCGTCAACAACAATTTTCATTAGAGAATCTGAGGCACTCTTTTCTCCTTGACTAGAGGTCAAATCAATAAAGTGTGGCACAACTTACCCCACTCTTCCCTACTGTCTGAAGGAACGCAGGATCAATAACACAAACACTGTTTGTTCAATTGAGACCCAACACAGCCGCCATTGAATAAACATGACGTCAGGGAATTGAGTAAACCATATCATTACTATATCAAATTAGACTTAAAAGACATCATGTTTACATGGTTTCAAATAAATGCACACGCACAGCAGTTGTCCCAGGATTTAGAGTGCTGGGATTCAATGGAAACATAAAGCAGCATTCAGTCTGTGCCAGCGTTACAGCTGCCGACCACTTACTCAGATGCAGACAGCTCACTACGTGTTTGAGACAGACACTCAAATCAGAAGAAAGAAGAAGTGTGCCACGACTGCGGGTAAATGCTTAGTCCACCTTAGGTAAGTTCCTCCAAAAGAATTCAATTTTAAACAAATTTATTGTTAATTCTCCTTTGAACATACAACTTTTAAAGAAGCGTTTTTTATTATTATTATTTTAACATATAACACTGTATATCGTGACCATGGGATGTCAAGCTTCAAAAAGGAAAAAAGGGGTCCATATGTTTGCCCAGTTGTTTCTGGAGATTTACCTTTCTGCAAAGCTCAACTCTGATAAAAACACACCTGAAGCAGCTTATTAAAGGGTTAGTTCACCCAAAAATGAAAAATCTGTCATTATTTACTCACCCTCATGTCGTTCCAAACCCGCAAGACATTCGTTCATCTTCGGAACACAAATTAAGATATTTTTTATGAAATCCGATTCTGACCTAGCTTGGCTCCTCCCTTCTACGTGCATCCGCTCAATTTTCATTTTCCTTCAGTACTCCGTCTGGGATTGTGGTATATAGTCTGGTTTTCTCCAGTCAAATTTTAACCGGTCCAATCAGCAAACAGAGGGAGTGGCTAAGAACGATGACGATGTTGTGCGCTAGTTTGAGATGACATACGTCACGACCAAACGTTAGTGATTGGTTATGGCAGATCCAGAGTGGCTCTGGGCAGATCCAATAGATTTAAACTTCAACAGAGTACACGCCTTCAAGGAAGTAAACGCTTGTCAATGGAGAGTGGCCAGACTCGCTGTACAAATGAAATATACGAGAGTCTGGTAGGACCAGGCTAATTTGACCCCTCCACAGACAGCTATTTAATTAACACTTTCATGGTCCAGAAAGGTAGTAAAGACATAATTAAAATAGTCCATGTGACTCCAGTGGTTCAACCTTAATTTTATGAATCGACAAGAATACTTTTTGTGTGCAAAAAAAAAAATCCCCAAAATAACAACTTTATTCAACAATCTCTTCTCGTCTGTGCCAGTCTGTTGACGTAGTAAATACAGTGCAGCGCTTTCAAATCGCTGTGTCAAAATGCCGTCCTACCATTGGCCGATGCTGTTCACGTGAACACCACAACAAGTATTGGTTTGGAATGACATGAGGGCGAGTAATTAATGACAGAATTTTCATTTTTGGGTGAACCAACCCTTTAAGATCTTCAGAAACACTTGATAAATTCAGACGTGTGTTGGAGCAGGGTTGCAGCTGAAGTTAAGTAAACAATTTTTAACATATAAAAGCTAACTTTCTGGGAAAAGTTTAACGCATGAGAATGTGTAAAAAGATTTGTCTGATATGCCCACATTTGACCACTTTGTCACACTAAAATTTAACAGAACATCCTGTGCTTGTTTTTTTTTTTTTAAATAGCTACCTTTGATAAATTAACAAAACACAGATTGCACAGTCATGGCTCATGATTCCCATGCCTATTTTGGCTTTTAAGGTTTTCTATTTTATTTCCAGGTAAAATAAATGAGGCTTCCTGACAAAATTGCCAAGCTGAGCTGCTCCTGCTGCCCAGGCACCTGGAACTGTAATGAATATTCTGATGAAATGTTTTAAAGTAGCAGAAAAACACAGAGTCAGCTTCTGATGGAGTAACTCTCTCAGTAAATGATTGATTGCATCGCTGTTGAGCAATGGGATGGGAAATGGTCTATGATATATCACTTATAAATACACATCCTGAACCCTAAGCTGTTGCACCTCACGTTCAGAGTTTCTCAGCAATAAATAAAGAGTGGAATGAAAGACGAAGAAAGTGACCACACTGCTGTGCATGCAATAACTGCTGAATTAACAATCGATTGCTGTAAATCATATAATTTCTCTGTGTTTTTGTCAGGAAGGCATGTTACATTTATAATAAAGGCAAGCATCACTATTACGACTGCTAATACTTCGGGATTTTAACTCCAGCAAAAGTATTAAAGTATTAATAAGTATTAAACTCCAGCAAAAAATACAGACATAAATGATACCTCAGACTGTATGGCTGTTCTATTACTTTTCCAAGTGACTGGATTTATGATTTTTGACTGGCGAATTAAAAAATTTAATAAAAATTCCACATATTTAAAAAGAAGGAGTAAGGAGGTAGGCTCTAGAGCTGCAACTAACGATTATTTTTTCTGTCGACTAATCTAACGATTATTTTTTCGATTGGTCGACTAATCTAACGATTATTTTTCCAGATTAATCTTATTATTCTTTTTTACTGATTATTGTATTTCAAAGAGGGTAGTGAATTTGTATATTATTTTAACATGAAATCAATGAATGATGACAATATTAATTGTATTTCAGGAAGGGTAGTGTACATAGTATGCCATTTTATAATGAAATATATGAACATAAGAAGCTTTTTAAACATAATATATAATGATACTATTCATCATAAAATGTATACAGAGTAGGCCTAATTAGGAAAAGTTGTTTACTATAGTAGTTGAGTATGATTTACTTATTGATTTGTGTCAGTAGTAAACGAAAATGCACTTGTATTTATCTGCAAAAGGTTCACATACAGGAGCTTTCAGCATAGTGTTAATGTATAACTAGTCGTCTATTTTGAAGATACATGTGCATAAACAACGACTAAAGCTGCCAGAAGTTTTTGCCCAAACTTCAAAGACACATTTAAATGATTAAAGCTAGAGGCATATCTTAACTGTAATGTTACTTTAATCATGTAAACTACCTATATACAGCAAGTTATTATGCACATGTGTTTGGGACAGAGCGGAACCAGGTCGCATATACAGGAGATATATGCAGCCCATAATAAATAAAAGCACGAGACGTACTGGGGTCGGAGAAGAACCCAGGAAAATGTGACCGTCTGTTGCAATACACGCGTGGCGCGTTCAGCTGCGCGAGAGAACACTGGCAGAAGGGTTGCCAGGTTTACACAACAAAACCCACCCATTCGTTACTCAAAACTAGCCCAAAACAAGCCCAATCGCGTTTCGGGGAGGTTATCTGGTAAACATCGCGTTCGGGGGGTTAAATATGTGTTTTTTTTTGCTTCAACCCGCGGACATGAGACACAGCCCGCGGCAACAGTGTAGAAGTAGCCCAATTCCGCGGAAAAAAGCGGACTTGGCAACACTGACTGCAGTGTGAAAGCTCCCGCTCTCCACGCGCACAGCTTCTGCTCTGCCACCGCGCGCAGTGTGAAACCGGCGTTACAGAGCGAACAAAGCACAGTTTCATTCGGCTTCTGTTTAAAGTACTCCCACACTTTTGAATGTCGCGGTCTGGCTTTATATGATACATGATCATTTTCACTATGCCCGGGAGCAGAAGCTGCCATTATTCTAGATCTTCTGTTCCATTCTAGAACGTAAATAATGTGCCGCCGACGCGTCGACGCATTTCACGCACGTCGACGTATTTTCGTAGTCGACGTCATCGACGACGTCGACGCGTCGTTGCAGCCCTAGTAGGCTCTACTAGACCATCACTGGAAATGCATAGCAACATGCTAATTAGCAACCACCCAATACACCGCATCGTGACAGAGACTTCTGTATAGGCAAAACACTCACATGCAGTTTTGTATCCTTTGTATTTGAGCAAGTAGACATACAGAAACACCAACGTTATATCTCTCTGTAATATACACTATACTATTCAGAAATTGAGTCAGTAATAATTTGGGAAAGAAATAAAACTTAGCAAGGACGCAATAAATTGGTGAACTGTACAGTTCAACTTTACAGTTGAAGAACTGTAAAGTAACATAACAGACAGTTATAATGTTACAAAATATTTTTTTCAAATAAATGCTATTCTTTTTAATTTCCTATTCATCAGAAATGTCTGAAAAAAAATGTTTTCCCACAAAAATATTAAGAAATGTTTCTTGAACATCAGATTTCTGAAGGATCATGTGACACTGAAGACTGAAGTAATCACAGAAATAAATAGAAATATTACTGAAATGTTATTTAAAATTGTAATAATATTATAAATATTTCACAATATTTTTGAAAGCAAAATTACTTGAGCAAAACATTCTAAAAAATCTTACTGAACCCAAACTTTAGCATAAGTAAGGGTGCTTTTCACATTCAGTTCGATTGCAACCCCGATGGATTGTGTTCACAATCATATTATATTATTTTGGTCCGAACCGCGGTGCGTTTGCTCATTAAAGCAGCAGCAGTTTACCCCTTTTGCTTGCGACAATTCAGGAGTGTTGCACTTTTATATTTTGGATTTTGTTTGAACCTTTGATTTTGTTTTCCCAAGCGTCAGCATATAACACCACTTGCATCTATCTGCCACAAATGTACTGCAAATGTTCTAAAGAACGCAGGAGTCCATTTCTGCTGAAGGCAGGCAGAAACGAGATATACATTCTCTCCGTTTGCAGCGCTTGTCAGGAAAGTGAGTGAGAACACACAATTCTATCAAACACACGTCATCAATAGCGGTTCACTTCCGCCATTTATTACGACTGCCTTCAAATCAGCAGCAAACTATACCATGGCATAGAGTTCACAAGACCCATACCCGGTTCACTGGTGTGCACACGAGTTTGGAATACAGCGTTCAAATCATCCAAACAAACCGAACACTGACGTCATAGGATCCCATGTGCGCAAAAGAAGTGCTAGTCTGAAAGCAGCCTAAAACTGTTTTCAATCATTGCAGTGCACACTGTATATAAAATATTCATCACCGTTGACATGTTTTGAGGAACAACAGTGTGAAGTTGCTGAAGTCTAAAAGGGCACATCTCAGTTTGTCTAAAACCAACAATATCAATCACAAGGATCAATAACAGGTTCACATTTCCAGGTTCAATTGCATAACACTAAAAATCTATTTCTATAGTGCTTTTAATAATACACATTCACATACACAGAACAGAAACACTGTGGGCTCAGAAAGCAACCAGTGGATGAACCCGATGGCACTTGCAAAGAGAAAGTACTAGTGGAGGAAAGCATTATAAACCCAGTGTTCAGAATTTCACATAATTTCACAATAATAGGCCAAATTCTGTTCTATTTTTAAAACATCCCCTAGGCCGCATCAGAACAGGCGCCGTGCCGCATTTTGGACACCCTCTGAGTTAAATTAATAATTAAGTAATGGAAGGAGTACAGCACAGCTGTAAATCTACCGAGAGCAGGCTGTCCTTGAAAACCAACGAGTTACAAGTTTGAGATTGGAGAGAAAACTGCTTCACCAGTCACATCATATGTTATATTACATCTCCCCGACAGTGTGCCAGAAGGCATGTGGGACACCTGAAACCAGCTGGAAGGAGTGTCTACGGTTTGATGAGACCACAGTTGAGCATTTTGGATAAACACTGCGTTTTTTGGTGTCAAATGCATTATCATAACACATAAAATCCCTCCCTTAAAGGGATAGTTCACCCTGAAATGAATTTCAAGTCATCTTTTACTCACCCTACTGTTGTTCCATTGCCCTATGTTTTTCTATCTTTTTCGGACCTCAAAATGAGAAATTTTGAAAAACGTCCTGTACATGCTCCATATAAATGGCAGTGAATGGCGACCAGGTTTAAATTTTACAAAAAGTATACAAAAGTATCACGTAATGATACAATGAGACTCGCGCCATATATGGAAAGTGTCCAGGAGGCATACTATAAGGTTTTGCGCATTCCTGGGAGTGTGCGAGAGTCGTTAGCAGCCTCACACAGTTACTCGCTAATTTTGTCATGATAACCAGTACACAACATTCACTTCATGAGGTTTACCTTATTATTAGTATTATTTCTTATTATCTACCTAATAGAATAGTAATAGAGTCAATCAATAGAGTCACGTTTGTTACTATTGATCCTGATTTCTCAAAATGGTGTGCGTGTGCTTATCATGGGTGCCATAACAACAGGAGGAGCGGGTGCAGAACGTTTTTCAAAATTTCTCCTTTTGAGGTCTGAAAAAGATGAAAGGACATATGGCATTGGAACAACAGCAGGGTGAGTAAAACCTGAGTTTATTTTCATTTCAGGGTGAACTATCCCTTTAAGGCTTCCTGTCAGAAGGCCCTGAAGGGCTTGTGAATACTTTTTGTAGGCAGAGTAAACAATAAAAAAAGATGTCTAATTGTGTGTCCTACAGATGGTGACAAGGCAATTTGGTTCAACTAAAAGGGGATTTCCATACAATGCACTTCCTCATTCTTATTATGGAGTGAATGCATGTTTTGCATTTCAAATGGGCTCAGCAGCTATGTAGAAAGGCACAGCCCTTGATCGTCCATCAATGCTCAGGCTCGTCACCCTTCTGGAAACCTATATGAACCAGATTCACTGCATTACGCAATAACACAAGACAAGCAGATGAAAACAGCAACAAATAAAGTAGTTTATATCCACAGTGATACTGCACCGCTGACATTCAGAGCAGCAATCTATAGTACGAAAATAGGGCAAGGAGACAGGGCATCAAAGTGACAGTGACAGACTGAGAGCAGATGAACAGGCTCAAGTCGCGTGTGAATGACTGAGTGAACAATGAGCTTCTAAATACTACTGAAAGTGGATGTCAGAGGAGATCTCCTGGCCCAGCGCTGATGAGACACTGCATGTGACCGGCCCACTTCTGTAGTTACAACCGCAAACAAATGGCAAAACAAATGGTCTACTACTGACTTTGCATATTAATTTGCATACTCGAATATGCAAGGATGCTTCGTCTGAGCAGCCAAACATTGAGGTTTGCTAGGGAGGTTGCCAAAAGAACAAGACTGTTGCAACACTGAAAAAGGACCTAGTAATTAAAAGAAAAGTAAAGGACTGAGCGATTAAAATAACTGCTAGGATTTAGAGACTTGGAGTAAAGTGTAAGGGGCTTTTTAAATGCTGTATTAAACCATACAACACCCGCTCACTGCTCTCAGCTCATAACCTTATGCTAACAGCAGGGCGACGTTGAGCAAGTCCAAAAGGGAATGTTTTTAGAAACCCAAACATGGTTCTCATCAGCTCTCATCAGCCACATCTAAGTTTATCAACTCCTAAAATCAACAAAATCATTCATAAGGATCAATACCGGCTTCACAATTCCAATTTCAAATGTATGTTTAAAATACATCTCTTTATACATCGCTCTTTATAATACATTGTTTCAAATCAGATTTACAAAAAATGTGCCATTTTATATCTATAATTTCATTTGAGAAATCAACTTTCCCTTGAGCTTTTGATATATCATCGTAATAGAAGTATATCTTGTAAGTTTCAGAGCTGAAAACTTCCTTGTTAGTCAAAGAAAAGCTTTTATTGACAGCTGGCTTAGCAAACGATCAATCTGCGAATTTGCTTCCCTGTGACGTCAGGGAGCAGTGTAACGCCGCCTCAACCGAAGACATGACATGTAATGCATAAATAACATAGGCCTACGTGGAGCTAAACCAGATCAAACTTCCAAGCAATAAACATGCCATTACAGATTACAAAATAGTATGAGGTGCTAGTTTGTGGAAGAACAGAGTCGCTGCATAAGCTTCCTTCTGTTCCAATATTAGGAATGAGGTTGAACTTTATTTTTAATGAAGATCCAGTTCACGTGGGTAAGACATTGCGCATTTGCTTGCGTGTGTACGTGTCTAACTAAACATAATTAACGTTAACTTACCATGCTGTCACAGGCTGGGGAATCCTTTGTATTTGAGGTGTATTTGGTTCATTGTCCTGCGATTCAGGATCAGACTCGAACATGTATGGGCCAGGGCTCGCTAAGCCCCGACGTCCCAGGCAGGGCTCTAGACTGCGATCCTTTTTTGATAATGTGCAAGTTACATGGTCGCATTGGTGTGGCTTGCTGCGATAGTCTGCAACACTGGTTACACTTGCCCACCACGGCACTGCCCCCACCGTCGTTTAGATTTTTTAATAGTAATTAAATCATTTATTTCAGTTAGAGAACAGACACTACAATTAAAAACGTAATGTGTCTGCTTAATACAGCGTGAGCCGAACGGGAGTAGCAGTACACACTAGCAGCAGGAGTTAGATTTCATTCAAAACGAGAGCGAGGAGCTGAATTTGAAGATTTGGCTTCAAATCTAAATGTAAAAGTACAATGACAAACGCACTTAAATAGGCGCTGTTTTGTTGTTTTGTTTTTAATTTAGAATAATAGGCTAATGAACCCACTGTTCAAGCAACCCGCCCCCAAACTGGCGCTAATTCTAAACCGAAAGTAAAATGCCCACAGCTGCACAGTCATTCACGGTGCATGTCCACTGGCGCGTTTTCAGTTTATTCGGTTTATTTGGAAGCACAACTTGGCTTTGCTCTGCTCTGCTCCGTTATGAATGCCCGAGCGGCTGTGGGCATTTTACTTTCGGTTTATAATTAGTGTTTTAAAAAGCCCCCGCCAGTGATACCGGTATTACCGGTGTTGTCACACGGCGATTAACCGGTGGGAAGATTTCCTCACCGTCACATCCCTAGTGCAAGTGCACAATGCTTTCGCACTTTGGCTGGCCCTGAGCTAGAGACACATTTAAATACACAAGTACTAGCAAAACAATACATTTACAGTATGTGAAATACACAGTGATGTCTATGGAACCGGCAATAATAATCCATTAATGTGATATATTCATATCAGATACACATTGTGTAAGTAACTAAGTTTACTCTATTTTTCTCCCACTTTAATGGCCACTTATTTTCATGTATTTCAGGAGAAGTGGATGAATCGACGTGTTGTGAATCTGACAGATCTGAACTACACCGCAAACTAACATGGCGACGCATTAGGCCTATAGATCAACTAACATGATTCATCATTATATTTTTCAACAATAAAACACGGTTCACTCACATGTATTTGAGAATCGGAATATCAGGTAGTTGATGACATAGCCAGCAAGTTTGTGAATATTTTGAATAAAAAAGGGAAAAAAATAAAAGCAGATCTGTTATACAGCGCTTTTGTCACGTGAAGGGCATGACGTGTAGAAATATTACTTTAATAAAATAATAACACCCATGGCAATAATACTTTGTTATAAACATGATATGTGTGATAATATTTTAGTTATGCTTTCTTTTAAATGTAAGCTTGTTGGATGCAATGTCCTAAGTTTTTTTGCAAATATCAAGCTTTTAGTCACGTCAATCTTTACGTCAATGAAAAACCAGCATATATAAATCAAGAGAACGATTCATCAACATGCAAGGTCATTATAATTAATATAAAAAAAGGGTGCGATCAAATTGTAAGTCGTGCGACCAACTGAGAAAGTTAGTCGCACCAGAGCAACTAGTGGGATGAATGAGTCTAGAGCCCTGCCAGGGCTAATATGTTTTCCAGTCAGGTTACCAAAATTCATCACCGGCCTGCCCGACCAGCTATCTTAAAAAGTGAAATAACATTCCTTTCTTTATGTGCGTTGTTTACTCTCTTAACTTGTTATTTGAAGGAAAAATACAATCGCGAAGTTTTGGCCAAGTAATAAAAATAACATTCCAAATAATTGCGAGTAGATGTGAGATAAATCATTGTGTTTGTTTGATAAAGACATTTTAAGAGCCCTGTGGGCGAATCATTTCAGTTGCCGTTTTTCCACACGTTTTCAAAACAATTCCCCACATGGACTGAAAAGGGAGTTGAAGCTCATTATAATATGCAAAACTGTTATCCAATCATAGCAGTGGGCGTTTACTTCCAAGTCTTCAATACGGCACCCATAAAAACGGAGCGTTCCAGGAGCTAGGCTCAAAACAAGGGTAGAAAATAGCCTATTACTTATTCATTATGATGTTTTTGAATGTAAAAACCACACAAACGTCATAAGTTGACCTCAGACAACAGTATAAAATAATAAAACATTTGAATCCACTCTCACTGGCACTACTAAGGCTATCAAAAGTCATTCTTAATTTTGATAAAATCTAATTTATGTTTGCCAGTTGCCAAGCTGACAAGTTTAAAATATTGACAGCCTGCCTTTACCAGTGCACAATAAGAAGGTCACACACTTCTTTGAAAGAAAAAAAAGTAAACGTATCAAAGGGTGTATAGAAACATGTCAAATTATGATCCCTCTGTCTCGGAACTGTCATGAATGTTGTGGACAGCACTCACTGTGCCAGCTCTGTGATAGTAGCGCGGAAAAACATTCAACAATCAAGCTATCTGGCGACAGTTTTGCCATAGTTATGTAAGGGAGTACCGAGGTTCCCACAAAAATCGGAACAAAACCCACATTATTTCGACATCACGACTACATTTACACAGCTAGATTCAATTATCAATTTGTCAGCACTTCAGCTGCTGCTTCTGTACGTTCTGCACATTACCTGATAATAAACCTGAATAAAAGGCTTAACCACCATCATTAATCATATTTTATACCGATAGACACCACAAGTATAGTAGATCCCACAATGCTTTGTGGTACTGACTCCTAAGTCTTTTATTCTCCATCACATGCAGAATACAGGGTGGCACCAGGGGGATATTAATAGCACCACGACACAGTGAAGTGAAGACTGGTGAGAGAAGTCTGCGAGCAGCGGTAGACACACTATGTTGGCCTGGCCTATATTAACATGGTCTCACTGACAGAGAGATGAAAAAGACAGAAGTTGAAAAAAGAAAGTACCTAAAATGCATCTGGAAATGTTTGTGAGATCAGTTTTCACTGATGGCTTTCGGCAAGTGATGTCAATGCTGATTGCTTTTGCTTGAGAACTTTTTACCCTTTCCCTTTTCCAACTGAACTGATATGTGTTCCCAAAAACTGGCTGAAGACAAGCCTGTTCTTGCTCTGAACTGCCATTGAAAATACAACTGGTCTGCGCTTGCTTGGCTCAATCCCAGTTCTCAGACGGAGTCTGCAGAGACATGTGAGATTACAGAGGGATGTGAGAGAGGTGAAAGTTTAAGGAAAAGCTGAGGGAGAGAAAACAAAAGGAAGCCAGTGTGCTGTTGTCTGCACAAAGAGAAAGAGACATGTGATGACAGCTTGCTGTCAGTGAGGCTAGGAACTTGTTTATGAACATTACTGAGATAACAGGCATCATTACATTCATTAATCATGATTAAAGAAATTATGACACTCCAAGACAACACTTTCATACTGTCCCTTACTCTACAAAATTCATCAGCTCCCACGTGGGGAAAATGTTATTAACCATTATTTCTATTCTTCTCCCTTCTAATATGTGAATCTGCTTGGTCAATCGTGTCACTACAATCAAATATTTAGTATAAATGACTGCTTCAATCCATTGTCTCAGACAACTCATTTGCTGTAAAGCTTCTCGTCTCACCCATCTTCACATTCTTTCTTCTCACGTAACATATACATTTGAACCACTCAATCTTAAGTCGATTTGCTAATCTATTTTTGTAGTCATCATTTTTAATAAGCAGTAAAAATGTACAGACAGCAAATAATTAAAACAAAATAAACCCTGACAGCGTGCATTATTCCATACATGTATCCGCATAACCATATTGATCCAATCAAAAGTCCTGTTCTAACACTATTTCCCTCTGACAATCCTCGTTCCGAGCTGTGAATGCCATTTCATGTTGTCTTTAAGTTCGAAAGCTATGAATGTTTTTCAACTTGATCTGCAAGATCAACCATGGATGCTTAGCATTTGACAAAATAACAGACCTATTTCTTGACAAATGTTTCTGATTTTGTAAACAACAATGAAGATAAACAACAGCATTTATTAAACTATATTCTTTTTAATTTTGACGAAAATATGAGAAGAAAAAAAAACAATAAATAGATTAAGGAAATTTGGCCTTTGCGTTTCCTCTTCTTTATTCTCCTGTGAAACAGGAAGTTATGGCTGGACAACTTCATGCTCCTAGTCACGTGTGCTTCAGTGTGCTAAAAAAAAAAACTAAATATGAATGGGAATACACTTCAGAGTAGGGATGTCAATTTACACAAATTCCCATGAGCAATCGTCGTTTAAATTAACGATGAATTAATCGTTACCCTTTATACTGCAACAGTATAAAGCCAGCAGCTTTACAGCCAACAGCATGACGCAAATGCTGCTCAAAACGCTATGTTTCTCACCAAATGAATGAGAGGGGTTTTTAGTCTAAATAAAGGGCTAGAAGGATTGTAAAAAGTCAATGTGACTGATCATTTATTAAATTACTTCTTTAAAGCAGCACTAGGTAGGTTTTGCTCTCGGGGTCCCCCTACAGTTGGGAAACAGTATTGTCCTCTACTACTGTCGTAAACTCTGTCATCCTACATCAGGGGATGCATCGCACGTGCATTTGTTGACATGACAACTATGATAGCCCTGAACACTGCAGGAGGAGTTCACATGCAGGTGTTCTGCTTGCGTCGCATGTGAAATGTCTTCATCCCAGGTACAGTGGCATTTGTTTCAGCATGTCATATGAATATCATTTCATGGGGGGTTTTTTTCAAACGCCAAATGATCGCGATGCTCACGTTTACAAGCCAGCGTCATTATAGTAGTCTAGTCTATTGGTTACCGTTTTACAGAATCTATATGATCCTTCAATTCAATGTTTGAGTGCTAGGTAATAACCATATATCGTCAATATAATATCAAGCTACCATAGATGAATCTTCAAATTTGAAAAATCGATTTGCATTATAGCTTGAGGCAAGACAAATAAACAAATATAATACTTTAAAAACGATCACTTTCTCGTTTCCTCTTATTGCATTCCTCCGACAAAACCTTTGCTTTCTTCTTTTTCTGTGCTGCCTCGGGCCATGACTATAACATCCGGCAAACAAAGGATATTTGGGCTCGCACGTCCGAATTTACGGAAGTGGGGGTGATGGTGGAAGTGACGTATATGCCGTAAAGCAGTCGAATTTTGTAGTTCTTTTTTTACAACCCGAAACCCAAAGTTTAAAAGTACGATTAAAAACTATACAGACCCCGTCAGGCTATGGCAGACGTGCCATTCAATCTATTGTAAGTCGATGTATCAATACAAGAGTCTTGAAAATATATTATGAAGGTTGAAAAGTTACCTAGTGCTGCTTTAATAATCAAATATAACGACTAATACAACACATCACCAACGCTGCCTCAGGTGTGTGCTATTCAGAATGTGTGGATGTGCTCTTCCTGAACAACATGCTGAAAATGGCAACTATAAACCCAATGAAATCACAACGATTTATTAAAATAGTGTTCTCATTAATGTTATGTAATATGACATTATTAGTCCTGCATTACTGTTTGAGCTGCGTGCGCTTACGCGCCGGATGAACACACTGAAGCTCTTTGCTAGCGCGTTATTTAACTCAATGAAACGCATCCTATATAAGATTAAAAAGATATATACATTTTAAATAAGAAAATAATTAGAGATATATAAAAGCACACTACAAAATGACTATGGTGCAAGAGATTGCATACAAGCAATAGAGCATGTTAGAGGGACATTAGCACCATGGTGTTAATTTAGGTACTACCATGTCTCCATCTTTGCATGGGAGAAGGAAGGAGGGGGAGGGACAGAGAAAGGAGTGATGGAAATGGGGGAGTCTTTCTAGCTACCATTCCACATCGGATATTTGCATCTAAATGCTGACATGCCAAAAAAAATCTGCATCTCAGCTCTTGTGGCTCTGATGCCATTATCTTTTACTACACATTGAGCATCATGGGCTGTAATTACCATTCAATTAATTACAGCAAATTGCGTTTAAAGGGGCAGCGAAAAAGCTAGATCTGTCAGAAAAGTGTAACAGCAAGAGGAAACTAATGTGTGCTACGGAGCATCCAGCTTGATAAGGCAGCAAACGTTTTGAGGTGCAGGGCCACGGCTCTGCTCGCAGGCACCAGTGAGATGGTTTAATTTCTCTCCCTGCAGCGGACTGATGGGAACGCTCCAGCGTGGGCTCATCCGGTTCTCATTGCAGCCTGTTATTTAACCAGGAACTCTGTGTGTGCGTGCAACTGTGCATCAAGGCTGTGTAATGGGTCCTTTTGCTTTTGCTGGTATTAGAAAGGGTCTTTTTTTTTTGCATGTAGAAGCAGAAGTACCAAGAAACACCAACACGCATTTTCTGTTACCCTTTCACAACACACACTTTTCATTATTCTCTTCACACAGTGGCACGAGAGCTCTTGGGGTATTGCCGGTAGCTAGGGCACAACACAGGGAGTCTTAGGATAAGTCTTTATAAATATATCATGACAGGAATGCATTTCAAGTCCACAAGCCTGGTGACGATATACAGCTGAAAAGGGAGGAACGCTATGAGGAGAATTTTAAAAACGAGGCACGTAAATTATTTAAAATGACAAACTGAGAATTCAGCCTTGCTTTTAGAGATAGACCTGGACGCTCCTTGATCTCGCTGTGGCAATCAGCCTCTGAAAGCCTGTCTATTATACATTGAAGGTAACGGAGGGATACAACAGGTAGATCTGCACATGCACTTGCATCACCTTGTCTGCTTTCTGCACCGTTTTCTCTCACCCACCCTGACTCTGATGGGATGTGCAGTTCAGCCTTGTGCGGCTGGCTGCGTTTTCATTATGAGGTGCCGAATTGCAGAGAGAGAGAGAGAGAGAGAGAGGGAGAGAGGGAGAGAGGGAGAGAGGGAGAGAGGGAGAGAGGGAGAGAGGGAGAGAGGGAGAGAGGGAGAGAGGGAGAGAGGGAGAGAGGGAGAGAGGGAGAGAGAGAGAGAGAGAGAGAGAGAGAGAGAGAGAGAGAGAGAGAGAGAGAGAGAGAGAGAGAGAGAGAGAGAGAGAGAGAGAGAGAGCGTCAGCATAAGCATTTCTGTCTGCCAGCCAGTACGGGAGGGACAAGACAAATGGCAGCAAAACGGAGCAGGACTCAAATCAATACGTGGCTCTCCTGATGAAACAAGGCCAATAAATCACTTGGCCAGGCAGGCCAATGTGGGCCCCTCACCCTCTGCCACTTATCCCCAAAAGCCCATCACACCATCAACATGGTTATCATCAGTTTAACTACCCCTGCAACAGGTGGACGTGATGATTAGGGGCTGTTTGTGATGGTCAGGCGACGGAGATCTGAGACAGAGCTTTAGAATCTAGCTCAGGAACATTTCTAGGCGATTAAGTGGCTTTGGAACAATTGGAGCCAGGTCTTCTGCCCATAATACTTTCTGAGAAGAACAGCTTACACAAAATACCAGGGACATAGCACTGATTATTTTTAAAAAGACTGAACTGTATTGTCAAAGCATGATCTTAAAAACACAAATAATAGTTTTTAATTGTTCAAGTACTTCCCAGTGTAATATATACAAGGCTGGAATTAGTTACTGTTACTAACTGTCTTACAATGACAGCTGTCAGTGTGAAAACCTTGTCCCAAGATGGTTTTGATACGTTTTGGACACAGAAGGACCACCTCTCATCGAGGAGCATTCAAGTGGGACTTTAACATGCCATGGAGGGATATATAAAAGATTTTAAAATAAATATGGTGAACAAGATTCATTTGGAACCGAGGGTTAACGGATCACAATGCAAGAGAAGCCTCATGTTACGGTCAACACAATCGCAGATGAAAACATCCAGGATCAACACTGTTCATGTACCGCAAAGATTAAATTAATTTACATTTAACCAGGTTAATATGGAGAAGCACCGAAATGTCGACCTTCGATTATGTGTTTTTGACCTACACTGTACATGACATGAGAACAGTTAGCTATTTAGGTTTGTACGTTAGCATGGATAATGAGAGTATGACAACCAGGATACCTGGAATCAGTGTTATAAGTACCCCAGGCACATCGTTTTACCATTATTGTAGCATAAACACCATCAAACTATGGCACTGAAACCTAAAGTCTGAGTTCCGGTCTGTGCAACAGATACGCAACTGCAATTGGCTCATCTGCGTTCGAGGGGAGGGGCTTACCGGTAGGTCAATTAGGATGGTTTCGATGCATAAGCTTCACTGGTTACTGGTTGTCATGATATTGATTTCAGTAGTTGGTGCCAATTCCAGCGTAAATTCACAATTCTCAAGCAACTGTAAAATAATAGAGCAAAACTGATGATATATGTATAATTTATTCAATTATCAGTAAATAAATGTAAAATAATTGCATGAGAGTATTTATCATTTAAGAAAACAAGCAAGAATCACAGAAGAACAACAGCAGTGCACATTGTTTACACTGCGCACATAAGCAGTGCTTCACAGCTGAAATAATTTCAGCACTGAATGTATTTCTGCAGTATTTGTGCAATATAGGCTTCTATGAAGAAATGGAAAATAAAAACGACTTTTGTACACTACTGTTCAAAATTTTAATATACACTGCCTGGCCCCCAAAAAAAGTTCTTGACCCAAAAATTGATACAACACTTAATGGAAATAAATGTTGTGATGTTATTTCCATCAAGAGGTGCATCCATTTTTGGTCAAGATATTGTGTTGATGATGCAAGAGTCCAGCACTCTGTAAAATCTACTCCAGCACATCCCAAAGACTTTCAATGAATTTAAGGTCTGGAGGTGCCAATTCATGTGTGAAAATTATTATTAATGATCCCTCCCAACCACTCTTTCACAGTTTGAGCCAGACGAATCTTGACATTGTTATCCTGGAATATGGCCATGATGTGTCTTCCTACATGGTTGTTTAAGAAATTAAAAAGCTACACACTCCATCAATTAGGGTTAAAAGAACTGTTGCCAAACATAACATGCTAGAAACATATAAATCGCTGAGATAATGATCCAATCATTTACTCTTAAGCATTTGCCAATTTAAATCCAAACAGCGATAACAAAGCAGGATTTTCAGAAATCATCACTCCAGTCTTCAGTTTCACATGATCCTTCAGAAATCATTCAAAGATGCTGATTTGGTGGTAAAGCAACATTTCTTCTTATTAATGTTAAAAACAGTTGTGCCGCTTAATATTTTTGTGAAAAGCCATATACATTTTTTTCATGATTTCAGCATTTAATTGATGTTTACGTTAAGACAAAACCGACTGTGCTAGCGAGGATATTTTGACATAATTTTGTGTATTTGTCTATTCAAGCACAAGGCGGTGCAAAAGAGAACGGATTTACCGATTCAGCCGATACCGATTACCAATTTTTTTTTGTCATCATGATCAGCCAATACCGATTAGATTTTTCCAGATAAGTAATACCACAGACTTTATTTAAAGGAATGCTATATATTGTTGTTTTAATTGAGAATCAAATAAGCACAACAAATATTAATTTTACAATTAACATTTTAATAAGTGTTTAAAAACAGGGCTTATGCAAAACACTATCCATATAAGGATACTCTGGCTTATTAAAGAGCCTACAAGACTTAATGTCAAACTGAACATAATTACAACCCATAAGGTGTAATTAAACATTATCCAATATGTGACTGAGGACTAAAACAAATAGAAACCCTGCAACTCTTAAATGAACTAAATGAGGAGTCTGATACAAAAATGATCAGGAATCCGGATCATTTTGGTATCAGGAATATTCTTCAGCAATTGCTGAGTATTTGCGTCCTTCATTCCCATGTCCTAGTTAAGTAGGTAAGGCAGGATTCTCTTTATAAATTTGTGTTTTTTAAGCATTTTGGGGACATAGTATATTCCTCTTTGCATCCAAAGCACATAGGGAATAGTCGCTCACCATCAACACTCGAGCACTAAACATCAAGCACTAGAAATAGAAATGCAACATAAATGTATGAAAGTATAAATGTTCTTGAGACTGCGTAATAACATGACTGTGACGCTAAAGTCTGACGTCATCAATTTGTGTTGGTGAGATCGGCCTAATTTAGTGACTTCCGATCGTTCAGAGCATCCCTAGTGCGCAGTTCTTTCGCATCTTCTTGGGCTTGAATAGTTTCAAATCACATTAAAATGCAGAAACACGAATCAATAAACGGTATCGAATCCACATTTCTTTGGAACTGGTTCTAAAATGGAACCGGTTCTCAATTCCCAACCCTAATTTGAAACTGCAAGACTTTGTGAACTGCGAGTTGTGAGCACGCTGTTGGTGTTAGAGCTCCGTCGATTTGATTCATAATCCTTGATTTTCTCCTTAACACTCGCTTACAAACGAATATTTTCTACTATTTACAGCGTGTGAATATATCTACGATACGATTCTCTATAAAAAACAATCGGATTGCTTTGATATCACTACTTATATCCGAACTTCCACTACTAGCCGTAGCCCGCTAGCATTGCACGCGTGGTAACTTATTTACACCGGTAGCCGTAACCCGCTAGCATTGCACGCGTGATAAACTTATTTACACCCGTCACTGTACCGACAATTCGTCATCGTAGCACGTCTGCTACAATGACGAACTCGGATGTGTGTCTAATGTTACCTTTGAGTGCAGGCGAGGACACGTTTGAGCTGCATTCGGTGCTGTTGGAGTTGGACTCGTTGGCGAAGCAGATTAGCGACCTTCTAGACAGACAAGCCGTGCTGAGAGAGCGACGATCAGCGCTTGAAACATCACGCGCCGATGCACACAAGTCAGTGGTTAATAACCTGTTGACTCCGAGCTCGTCTACTCCGTGTGTTTCTTTGCACAGGACGCGATCATCCATGGTTTCGTTCACACCGGCACCGACACAGCACCGGGGACCGTGGGTTTTTCCCCAGCGGAAGACGCGAGCCAGGACCAGAGCTAGGACCTCTCCGCCCCTCCCGGTCTTCGAGATCTCCACTCGGAACCGCTTCTCTCCTCTTCGCGAGACGGAACGCAGCGCTGTGGTGATCGGTACTTCCATCGTCCGGCATGTCCACGCTACCTCAGGTAAAGGCAAAGTAATCACTCACTGCTTTCCTGGTGCTCGTGTTCTCGATGTCGCTGCGCAGGTTCCCGAGATCCTGAACGGTGACGAGCGCATCGGAGCTGTCGTGTTGCACGCGGGAACGAACGACACCAGGCTGCGGCAGACGGAGGTTCTGAAGAAGGACTACAAGAGCCTGGTCGAGACGGTGCGCAGAACATCGCCTGAAGCAACGATCATCGTGTCTGGACCCCTTCCCACGTACCGACTAGGACATGAAAAGTTCAGTAGATTATTTGCTCTAAATGAATGGTTATTGTCATGGTGTAATGAACAGAAGCTGCTCTTTGTAAATAATTGGAATCTTTTCTGGGAGCGACCTAGGCTCTTCCGTCCTGATGGCCTTCACCCCAGCAGAATCGGAGCGGCTCTTCTGTCGGACAACATCTCCAGGGCGTTACACACCACCATATGACTAGTAAGTACAGATCACAGTCTTTCCTGTACTAACTTAATTGACATAAGTACCAATGTAGAACATTATATAGAAACTGTGTCTATTCCTCGTTTAGTGAGATCAAACATTAAATCTACTGTAAGATCCAGGAAAAATCTAATTGTGATTAAACCAGAAAATCTCAATATTAGTGAACAAAAACAATTGTGTCCTAACTTAATTAACATAAGTACCAATGTAGAACATTATATAGAAACTGTGTCTATTCCTCGTTTAATGAGATCAAACATTAAATCTACTGTAAGATCCAGGAAAAATATAATTGTGATTAAACCAGAAAAGCTAAATATTAGCGAACAAAAACAATTTCTAAAACTAGGTCTTCTAAACATTAGATCGCTCACACCTAAGGCGGTTATTGTAAATGAAATGGTCACAGATAATAGTTTTGATGTACTTTGCCTTACTGAAACCTGGCTTAAGCCAAATGATTATTTCGGTCTAAATGAGTCTACTCCGCCAGGATACTGTTATAAGCATGAGCCCCGTCTGATTGGTCGTGGCGGCGGTGTTGCAACAATCTATAGAGATATTCTTAATGTTACTCAGAAAACAGGTCACAGGTTTAATTCGTTTGAAGTACTAGTGCTAAATGTTACGCTCTTAGATGCAAGAAAGAAATCCGTATTATCTCTAGCCTTGGCTACTGTGTATAGACCTCCAGGGCCCTATGCTGATTTCTTAAAAGAGTTTGCAGACTTTCTCTCAGATCTATTGGTCAACGTCGATAAAGCATTAATTGTTGGAGATTTTAACATACACGTAGATAACACAAATGATGCATTAGGGGCTGCATTTACAGATCTATTAAACTCCTTTGGGATCAAGCAAAACGTCACTGGTCCCACTCATCGTCTTAATCACACACTAGATTTAATTATATCACATGGAACCAACCCAACCGATATAGATATTATACCGCAAAGTGATGATGTCACTGACCATTACATGGTAACTTGCATACTGCGTACTGCTGAAATCTGTCATGTTGCGCCACGTTATCGACCAGGCAGAACAATCATTCCAACCACTATAGATAGATTCTCAAATAGCTTACCTGATCTGTCTCAGCTGCTCAGTGAACCCAAACAAACAGATGAACTAGAGGAAATGACTAGCAGTATGAGCAACATTTTATCTAGCACATTAGAAATCGTTGCACCAATTAGATTAAAAAAGGTTAGAGAGAAAACTAAAGCACCATGGTACAACAGTGCTACACATGTTATCAAGAGAGAAACTCGTAACTTAGAGCGGAAATGGAAACAAACTAATTTAGAGGTCTTTAGAATCGCGTGGAGAGATAGTATGTCACGTTATAAAAAGGCCCTAAAAGCAGCCAGGGCTGAGCATCTCCGTAAACTAATAGAAAATAATCAAAATAACCCAAGGTTTTTATTTAACACCGTGGCTAGACTAACAAATAAACAAGCATCGCCTGAGCAAAATATTCCGTTACAGTTTAGTAGTAATGATTTTATGAATTTCTTCACTGAGAAAATAGAAAGCATCAGAAATAAAATTGTAAATGTACAATCTTTAATGATGTCTTATGATTCAACCGCTACTATCGCCCCTCAAGAACTACTACACCGCTTTACAATTATAGGACAGGAAGAGCTAAATAAACTTATCATTGCATCTAAACCAACAACATGTTTATTAGATCCAATACCCACTAAACTACTCAAAGAGTTGTTACCTGTAGTGGAAGAGCCTCTTCTCAATATTATTAACTCGTCTTTATCTTTAGGTCATGTTCCAAGAATATTCAAGCTGGCAGTCATAAAACCTCTCATTAAGAAGCCACAATTAGATCATAATAACCTAGCAAATTACAGACCAATTTCAAATCTTCCTTTTATGTCTAAAATACTAGAAAAAGTTGTGTCCGCTCAATTGTGCTCTTTCTTGCAAGAAAATGATATCTATGAAAAATTTCAATCAGGATTCAGGCCGCATCACAGCACAGAAACTGCGCTCGTTAAAATCACAAATGATTTACTTCTAGCTTCTGACCAAGGCTGTATCTCAATACTAGTTCTACTCGATCTTAGTGCTGCGTTCGATACTATAGATCATAAAATACTCATAGATCGACTTCAAAATTATACTGGTGTTCAGGGACAGGCATTAAACTGGTTTAGATCGTACTTATCAGACCGCTACCATTTTGTCTGTCTAAATGGGGAAAAATCCAGGATGATGTCAGTAGACTATGGGGTGCCGCAAGGATCCGTATTAGGCCCTCTGCTATTCTCAATATATATGCTACCGCTTGGTAATATTATAAGAAAACATGGAATTAATTTCCACTGTTATGCTGATGACACTCAATTATATATTTCATCACGACCGGACGAAAACGCTAAATTATCTAAACTGACAGCGTGTGTTGAAGATATTAAATACTGGATGACGTGTAATTTTCTGCTATTAAATTCAGATAAAACGGAGGTATTACTTATTGGTCCAAAAAACTGCCCACAAAACCTTGCACAATACAACTTTACCTTGGAAGGATGTCCTGTCACTTTATCCACTACAGTAAAAGACCTAGGTGTTATACTAGACCGCAACCTGACATTCGAAAATCATATTTCATATGTTACAAGAACGGCATTTTTCCACCTTAGAAACATTGCTAAGCTACGTAACATGCTATCTATTCCTGATGCAGAAAAATTAGTTCATGCATTCATGACCTCGAGATTAGATTACTGTAATGCTTTATTAGCTGGTTGTCCTGCATCCTCAATAAACAAACTACAGTTAGTCCAAAACGCAGCTGCTAGAGTTCTTACTAGGTCAAGAAAATATGATCATATAACACCAATTTTATCATCTCTACACTGGTTACCTATTAAGTTCCGTATCAATTACAAAGTATTGCTACTGACCTATAAAGCCCTAAATGGTTTAGCTCCAGTGTATCTAACGGATCTTCTATCGCCCTACAACCCATCGCGCTCTTTAAGGTCACTAAACTCTAGGCTTCTGGTCATTCCTAGGATATCCAAGTCCACTAAAGGAGGGAGGGCTTTTTCACATTTGGCTCCTAAACTCTGGAATAGTCTTCCTGATATTGTCCGAGGTTCAGACTCGCTGTCCCAGTTTAAAACTAGATTAAAGACACATCTCTTTAGCCAAGCATTCACATTATAATTACCTTTTATACCACAGTTAAATCGGAACAACAGCATTAATATAATATTCTGAACAGCAGCTACGCTAATTATTTCCCATCTGCTTTTCTGTTGTTATCTCGGGACACTAGTCCCGAGGTAAATAGTTCGTCAGCTCCGGTTGGTATCCAGCCTCTCATGAAGACTTTGGATGCCCCAACACCTGTGATGAGACGACTCCACGCCTGTGAAGAGACGACTCAACGCCAGCGTTGTTATGGCCTAAATTAATACACGACTGATTATCTTTTTCGAACATTGTTATTTAACATTGTGTTTTTAACATTTTTTATACTGTTCATCTATGAAATGCACTTTCTGTAAAGCTGCTTTGAAACAATGTGTATTGTGAAAAGCGCTATACAAATAAATTTGAATTGAATTGAATTGAACTTTATGCACAGATTGATGATCAGCGCACACCTGATTTTCCACTCATTTACATTCACTAGAGGCATAATCAAGTGGGATTACGGTAACACCTCATCAAGATGGGCATTTGACACTTCACACACAGTCGCATCTCCTCACAGAGCGCATGCATGAGTGTTGGGAGAGCCGCCTAACAGCAGCTGCTTTCCAACAAACCTGCACACCAGGTTCCCTGAGGCTGGTGACTTCTGTTTATGATGCACTCCTGCACCATCCGGACACCCAAAAAACATCCTTTGCAGGCACAGCCAGACGGCACGACTGATTAGCAGCTAGGACACACCACAGTGGAGGCAGAGGTGTGGAGCAGGACTGAGCAGTCCTTGCGTGACAGTAAGCCTGGCTACTCGGACAAAGCACAGACAAGACAGCCAATCACAAGGCAAACTGAAAGCCCCCTGCTGGGTTCAAAACCATACAAATTCATGCAAATCATCTCAGCAGTTCTTAATAGTGATGGGACACCCTTTCATTTTAAGGTACTCTACATTGCCTTTATACAGAGGGAAAAAATCTAGACAGCACATTGAGCTTACGATGCACATGCATCAAGTTGTCAGTATGCCAGAGTTCTGTGGGACTTGCATGGGAAACTGGTTGGTTTTTAAGTGAAATGAAATGCATGAAATAAAAATTCTACTTACTTATTTTGTGAATGTGTGTAATAGATCTTATTATGAACAATTCATCCACACATAGATTGTTGTTGTTTTTCACCTTGTAATGTTAAATTCAAAATCTCAGTCATACTTTAGATTAGAGTCCAATTCTCACTTTTAACCAACTATTAACTATTACTTCTGCCTCGGTAAACTCCTAATTACTGCTTATTAATAGTTAGTAAGGTAGTTGTTAAGTTTAGGCATTGGCGGGATTAAGGGATATAGAATATGGCCATATTGCAGAATAAGGCATTAATATGTACTGCAAGAATTGGACCCTAAACTAAGCGTTACTAAAATCTCATAACTTGATCTTCTAATGACAACAACTTAAACAAGCTTAAACCCCACCCCTCATCTTACATTTTTTCTTACTTTTACTATTTCACTTGTATGTACGTCACATCCCAGAAGAAAATCTCTGTTGCTACTTCTATTTCATCAACTTTAATCTGGAGGAAAAACAGCACTACAGTTTTGCAACAACAACAAAAAAGATAACTGGAAAATGCAGCCAATTGAAAGTACAAGTCACCAGAGTTTGAATCCGGGTTCAGGTTATTTCCCTGTAGCTCACATTCTCCCACACACATTTTTCATGTTGTTTCCGAAACAAAAAAAAAGCCCAAGAATAAAATGAAAAATATAGTATAAAGAGAAAACGAAACATCTCACAGATGTTTCACAATATTGCACAAATGATTAAATAAATGATTGCAGATGGTGAAAACCTACAGAGAGTAGAGAAAAAGGACCCTCACACATCAAACATTTGCAGTGTTCTTTGGCTAAGCCACGGTTAATAACATCTACACAGCTCAATCTTCAGATCTCCTCAGGGGTTTGCTTCAAAGAGGCAAAGTCTTTCCTAAGAGAGCATCATATGCACCAAAGGAAGCTCTCCGACTTCACCTTTAACTACTGAAGAGGAAGGACCTGCTATAAATGCTCAGAGAGAAAAGTGACAACACATAAAATAACAACATAACATCCTGGCAGACAGGGCCTGATGTGCAGTAGATGTGTCAATAGCTACTCTAAAGTCTAACTGAGACAAATAAACTCAGATTGCTCATTGTCATTTATGCTATCTTGCATTGGTAAACAAACTAGGGCTGCACAATATATGGAAATAAAATTGATATCATGATATGGCTTAGTGTGATTGTCAAAACAGGCATACTGCGATTTATTTAAATAAATATATGCGCTATCAGCTCCAGATAAGCACTGCTAATCCACATACATGCAGCCTGTGATACAGTGCTTCACCGAACCACAAACTGCATGCATGCAAAGTGCCGAGTTTCAGCGCATACATCTATTTGCCGGAAACTCATCAAAATCAAGAAAAAAAAGGAGGAAATATTAGTATTATAATTTTACAGTTGTACTATACGATTCAATTATTTTAATAAAACATATGGCTGCCAAAACAACAACAATGGCTTTTTTGTGCTAGAAGAAGTGCCTTAGATTTTTATTGAGCCCCAAACAAAAAAAGAATTATTCTGGGATTATTTTTATGAGGTCCTTCCAGAAAGCAGCGTTCCAAGATGTTTCCCTCTGATCTATTTTCAAATACTTAAAATTTCTTATACAGTTACAATATTATATTTCTTATTTTGTTTAATATATTTTAATAATCAGAATAAAAATCACATTATTATTTTACACTAAATTGGTTACTGGAAAAGGTTTGTGTTAGTTCTTGTAAAGAGTAAATGCAAAAGTGATCACCGAAATTTAAGTGTACTTATTTTTCACTCCCAACAAAATCACCCCACTCATTCTAGAATGATTCTTTCCAAATATAGCTATTCAAGTCATCTGGTAAACATTCCTGACGTAGTATCCCACGTCACCCATAGGATTCTGAAGAGCAGTTTTGAAGCGTAAAGTTAGGGACGAGCTGGCCGTTGCCATCTTGGCACCGCATGTCACTCCCGGATAACAGAAAATGGGCAAAGATGCAGGATGTGGGTGGAGCTGAGGTGACGCAATGACTAACAGACAGCAGATAAATGGCTACACACCTGTCACTCAAAGTGGCCACGCCCTTAATTATGCAGAACTTTAAGGCTTTATATAATGAAAACGAATGAGTTATAAAAAAAAATTAAGTCAGGTTGCTGGATGTCACAAGTTTAACTCTGAACTTCAGCTTTTTTTTATTCAAGTAGATATATTTTTGCCCAGTGTTTACCTTAAAGGTCCTGTTCTTCGTGATCCCACTGTTCAAACTTTAGTTAGTGTGTAATGTTGCTGTTAGAGCATAAATAATACCTGTAAAATTATAATGCTCAAAGTTCAATGCCAAGCGAGATATTTTATTTAACAGAAGTTCCCTTTCAAAGCCTACAGCGAACGGCCGGCTTGGACTACATCCTGGTACTTCCTTCATTAATTACGTCAGTAGAACAGTAGAACAGACTAACCTCCGCCCACAAGAATACGCGAAAAAGGGGGCGTGGTCTTGTTGCTGTCCAACGTGGAGAAGAGAAAGTGTTTCGCCATGACGTCAAGACGCTGTTATTTTCATCCCGGAGTCAAATCACCTTTGTTTGGCGTTTTCCCAGGGACATGGTAGAGATCATTAAGAGCATACATCTCCCGTTAAGAGGCGTGACCTTTCCATGCAAGTTACGTGCGCTAAGCTGCTGTCGAATCACAACACAGGAACCGTGCCACGTGCGCTAAGCTGCGGTCAAATCACAACACGGGAACCACTGGCACAATCAGAACTCGTTTCTGAAGGAGGGACTTCATAGAACAAGGAACTCATCAGCCATTTTTAGGACAGTGAAAACAGCGGTATACAGATAAGTAAATTGTGTGAAAAATACTGTGTTTTTTTACACGCGAAACATGAACACGTTATATTGCACACTGTAAACACAATCAAAGCTTCAAAAAAACACGAAGAACGGGACCTTGAATCTTTCCAACCTGGCAACCATGAGCATCATACGCTCTCTGAAAAAAATGCTGGTGATCTGAAGACAAACATGTATGTAGGAGTTTAGCAATCTCCATTGCGATATTCTGCTCAAATAAAAGTGTAATACAGCCAGTCTGCGTTCCTTCACAAGGCTGTGGGCAAATCAGTGACAAACTGTAATAAATTCAAACATGAATCTCGACTTATATTGTTTGCGATTGTGGTTTCTGAATGAATGCACTTACACAAGCTCTGTGTTTTACAATACAAAGTATTTTGTTGTTTTAATAGAAAAAAAGATCAAATTAATATTAAGAATTTAACTTTCTATGTTTTAGCTTTTGAGAGAAGCTTCTTAAGGTTTTACTAGTTTTCATAATGAAGAGCGTGTTACTACATCTAAATATAGTGAATCGGGAAACCAGACATGGTCAAATAAACCCTGCGTACAAGTTCTCCTGATTTGTGCTCACGTGAAAGGGAAAGAATTCTGATGAAATGTAAAGAAATTTCTCAAGTGAGAATAATTGTGATTAATAATCGCAATTATAATTTGAGCAAAATAATCGTTTTATCAGTTTAACCATTATTGTGCAGCCCTATCATGCTGCAAAAAATGCACCAGTACTCAACAAGTGAACAATGCAATTGTTTGAATGTGTTTACATTGCATTCACCTTTTTTCAAAAAAAGATTCAAACTTGAATGCTATCATATTTCCTCCAGACCACCAGCCAAGACACAACAGGCCACTATCAGAAAACATCATACGGACCAAGATTTTGCATTCCTGTCAGAGGACTAGAACCAACAGGATTTTACCAAAACAGGTCTCAACACCACCCTCCAAACACTGTTTTTAATGACTTTTCCAAGAATGCAAAGTTAGAAGATTCCCACCTATACAGCTCATGCAAACTTTGATTTCCAAATTGAAGACACCCTTCCCAGATAACATGGACAACTATTGAAAAACTGCAATAACAATACTGTTGACTACAGGCATGGTGGACACGCAAACGTCATTTATGAGCCATACAAAAAGATACTTGAAGCAAACACTATAGCAGGGCCAGAGAATATGCTGACTTCAGTAATATTACAAGACCTGTGGGAATATCAGAGCATGCTATCATTATATTGGTCTATTACTGCTGGTATCTATAGCCCTCAAGCTGCCAGCAGCACGATTTAGCCTAAATGGCACCAACAAGTTATTGGAGAGTTACACTATAAAAAGAGACATGACAGTAAAGCAGCTCATCATAAAAGAAAAATCGAGTGTCAGTGTCAGAGCTATGTTACTGACCCGTACGGATGTGCAAAAATGCTCAAAATGCACAATGCGCAAATTGCTTGTGGTGGCACCGACCAAAGACATACATGTGAATGTGCTTGTTGTAGCTGCTTGCTTAAGTAGCAATGAAAGGGAAGTACCAGCAACAGATCAATAAATGAATAAAATAGGCCAAGTTATTGTCTTCATTTTTTTTGACCCAATAGCTTAATAAATAGGCAGTGACTATTTGCAATAGGGTGCTCACTACTGTATTGCAGTTGTTCTCGTGCTCCATATCCGTCCTTCGGATGAGACGTTAAACCGAGGTCCTGACTCTCGGTCATTAAAAATCCCAGGATGTCCATCGATAAAGAGTAGGGGTGTAACCCCGGCAATCATGGCCAAATTTGCCCATTGGCCTCTGTCCATCATGGCCTCCTAATTATCCTCATATACAGATTGGCTTCATCACTCTGTCTCCTCTCCACCAATCAGCTGGTGTGTGGTGAGCGTTCTGGCGCAATATGGCTGCCGTCGCATCATCCAGGTGGATGCTGCACATTGGTGGTGGCTGAGGAGATTCCCCCCTTCTATGTAAAGCGCTTTGAGTGCCTAGAAAAGCGCTATATAAATTTAACTAATTATTATAATTATTATTAATTATATCCCCTGTAATGTTAGTATTGTGTTGTCACGAACGCGCTCTGACTGTCACAGCAACAAATGAGCTGTGCTAGAGGTAATTCGGCCTCTTGTCTATCAGCTTCCAAAGTTTGTAACTCCTTGTCTGTGTATTCTGGCTCAAAACGATATGGTTCTGGATTTTGACAATCTGACAATTCCTCAAAGTCAGCCATGCAACAGTCACGTTTGCTACTATCTTCCTAGTCACGTTGGTTTTGTTGACAGACGTAACAGTATACGTTTATAATATGTCTCATGTAATGAGTCCCCTTGTTATTTGTACACACTGTGACTATACACATCACAACATGTAAATAGGAAAATGTTGGTGTTATTTTGTCACTTATTGAGCAGTAGGCTACACTCTAAAAAAAATTTTTTTTCTTCTAAAAGTTCTATATGGCACCAAAAATGGTTCTTCGTCGTAATCATAGAAGAACCACTTTTGGTGCTATATAGCACCATATCTTAACATGTTCTGTATATTGTAGCCTAACCTTAGTTAGCGGTGCTATATAGTACCTTAGTCAAAGAACCGGTGAAGAACCTCTGAAGAACCGCTGAAGAACCACTGAAGCACCAAAATTGGTGCTATATAGCACTTAAAAAGGTTCCCCTATGATTACGAGCCAAGAACCATTTTTGGTGCCATATAGAACCTTTTTTTTTTAGAGTGTAGCTGGAGCCATATACCTCCAGTCTTTGTGCTAAGCTAGGCTAATGGTGGGTGCGTCAGACAGAGTTATGGGATGCATGGAGATGAGAATTGTATGTATGGACTTATCTAACTCTGGGGGATACAGTGAATAAGCTAAAGTCCCAAAAATGTGGTGTTCCTTTAAGAATCGTTTTGGGAATCGGATAGTTACTCCCAGAATCAGAATCGGAACGAATCATTAAGTGCCTTAAGATTCCCACCCCTAGTATTTGCACCTCAGTATTGTTGTACATTTATTGAAAGTAAATGCCTTTCCGATGTGATATGTGAAGGGAAAAGAGAGAAGAGCGAGCTCTGCAAAAGGCAGATTCACAACGCGTCTATCTTATCAAAAGCTAGTTACATGAACCTTACACTATTACACCACTGGAGATGTTACAACACGTGCATCTTTGTTTAATCTTGTGGGGCCAACCAGGCATTGTCTGGCGGAGCTAGTGTAAATAGCGCTTGCCAACAAGGCGTGCTATTTGCACTTAGACACTCCGTAACAACTAAGGTTGTGACACTCGAAACTCGTATTTCAAATATTGCTAAAGACAAGTAAACGGTCAGTAATAAAATTAGACCAAACAATCAAATTATGAGCAATAGCACATTTACAATAGAACAAACATACAAATAAAATAAACATTGCTTATGATGTTTTTCAGGTAAGTCTTACACACATTTTCAGGTAGAGAAAATTAATAATCAAATGTAAAATAGCACTGCATTTCTAAAACAGTTTATGTTCACTTAAGATATTACAAACTAAGTTACTATTACTAGGATACTCACAGAGACCTGCATTTTTGGATGTCATTTTGTGTGAATAAATATGTCCGTTCAAGCGCAACAAGACGTGAAGGAGAGATCAATTCAGCATTCGCACGCTGTCTGAAAAGTGGCTATTGATGTAAATAGAAGCAAGCAAGGATGTGGATTGTTCACGCTGACCCAGAAATTATCCCAATTGAGAGAATTTACATTTCATATAATTGAAACATTACAATAAATTGGTGCTAACGCAACCAAATTAAAGGGACAGTGCATCCAAAATGAAAACAGTGCAATCATTTAATCATCCTCATGTTGTTCCAAACCTAGATGAATTTCTTTCTTCAATGGAAACCTTCACTGCATATTTTTATTTTCATATAATGAAATGACAACTTTATTTCATAGAAGAATTAAAGCCATATAATTTTGGACTGACAAGATTGAGTGAGTGAATACATTTTTAGTTTGCGTGGCCCCATTAAAGTCGGCCTGAAACAGAATTTGCGATAGTCTTCTCTTCCCTATTGTGACGTATACCTGAATGAAACCTCAGGTATGAATGTCTACCTTCTCGAACAAGAAAAAATGAAGGGTGGGACTTGATTTTGTACATGGGGAATTGATTGGATCATTGTGGTTTGCTATTGCTGGGATGTCATGTGAGTGACAGGTTGTCCTGCCCTTGTGCAAGTAAACATCATCAGAGAAAAAGAAGAGGGATGAATTTACACATGAATTTAAAGGGGTGGTAAAGCACACTCTTTCGAAGGCTTGATTGTGTTTGTGGGGTGCACTGTAACATGTGTTCATGCTTCGTTTTTAAAAAAATGCATTATTTTTCATATATTTTACCTTTATTCTACACTGCTCTGTCCCTCCTTGTAAAAACGGTCTGATGGTTTCCGGATTCTGTGAAGCCAGTCCCTCAAAAATACGCAATGAGCTCTGATTGGTTAGCTGGCCCAGTGTGCTGTGATTCGCTAACCGCCTAGAGCACGTTTCTCGGAAGAGTCACGCCCCTTACCTTTACAGGTAGCCTCAGGCTACTAGCCTTTGTGTACAATAGCGTCAATAAAACCATACCAAGAGCCTGAATCAGACCCAGACAATTTTAGTGAAGATGATCGAGCAGAACCTCTTCAGTCCTCAAGAGTAAAGACTGCGGATCTATAGTGATCGCTACTGAATGGCACCGTTCTTTTGTATTTTTAGAACGATTTGCCAAATATCTGTCACAAGAACGAACACTAAACATTGGCTTTACTATAGTATCCAAATCAAACACAGAACCATGTTTAGCATGCCTGTAGATAAACAATACATACAAGCTCTAATCAAAGAATAATTTACACTAATGCCAAGTTCGCTGTTGAGATTTTAAACAGTTTGTAACGTTAGGGGTTTGTCGGATAACGTTAATATGAATGAGCATTTAACAAACTGGTTTGCAGAGCCAAACAGCGCTGTCATGTTTACTTCCTTGCTACAACGTAGGCTACAATTAACAACACAGACTATTACAGAAAACACATCGACGAAAAATAAATCACACTTACAGGTTGTAGCCCGTACTCGCAAAGATTGTGGAAGCTTTCCTCCGCGAGATGTGCCGTGGTAGCCGCGCGTGCCCGCCTGTCTCGTGCAGCTGAAGGCTCATGTATTGCAAATACAGATGAATATTGTCCATAATGTCACATTTTCCGGTCTTCTCCTCCAACCCCTGTCTGTCTCGTGCTTTGATTTGTGATGGGCAGCATATATCCGATGCAAATGCGATCGTGTTCCCCTCATGTCTCTTACACACATGCATATGACGTTGTATGTTAAACGCACTGCAACGCTGCCCCGTCCCTAGGAAGGCTGAACAAAGTGGACCTGCACTCCAGATGAAAATAACAGCGTTTCGTCGGCATTGGCAACAACACTCCAGCCTACTAACCACAACAACGCTTCCCTGCTGCGATACAAAATAGCCTCGCCCCCCTTATTTCATATTCTCGGAGGAGGGGTTTATGTAAATATTGGGGCTGGTGATGTCAGAGACCCTGGAGGAATGTCTGTAGTCCCTAGCGGCGGTTTGCTGTAGTCCTTAGAAATTGATTTCTTTAAAAGCAAATATCTCTGTTTGCTTTAAACTTTGAACGTTGTAACTTTGCAGATGTTGTTTATGATCAAACAGTAACATTACACACTAGCTAAAGTTAGAAAAGTGAAATCGTGGTTTACCACCCCTTTAACACAAAATAGTAATGCGCACAGATAAATCATTTATAATAAATGCTGCAATATTTCATTAAAAAAAAAACAAGAATTGTCCATTTTGATTACTTTAAGGATATGGAATGCACAGTGATGGTGAATTTCAACAATAATTGAGGCACAAAAAGAGAGAAATTTGCAAGAACCACAGCCTAAAACAGCTTTGACTAAAAAGGCTTCATCTTGAACCCAGCATTAAACTTCAAGAGCTCCTCCAGCACTGCCCTGATGCTCTGCAATTATGTGGTAAGAGCAGAATTACTGCATCACGTGCCCAAATAAAGTTACCATCTAAAAGGTTGCGACAGCAACGAAGGGCATTAGGAAATTAATTATTGGATTCAAGTACAACACGTAAAGGGCTTAGCTTGCAAGACTGAGCAGTATTATTTGATTAACACTATCAGGAATGCAGCTCAACTTTAAAAAAAAAAAAAAATTGGAAGGACACATTTATAGGCGCTGTCTAAAACGATTATCTTCACCACAGCAGAGGCGACGCCAGTCTCTCAAACCTAGATGCATGTCCTAACCCTATAGCCAAACCAAAAGCCTTTGAAAGAACCGTCAACTTGACAAAAATATCATGTTTTGAATCGATGTTAAAAACGCCTCTCTTAGCAACAGCTGGTCCATGTTACCAGGAAGTTGCCTGCATACCTCAAGTAATTACTGCTTTGGTGGTGTTGAAAAACTCTTTGAGGTTAGCCAGACCAGCGCTTTCAGCAGGGTTGCTCCCTAGTTTTTAAATAAATGCACCATTTGAGATGTTTCATTGACATGCGCCCTGTTGTCAGACTCAGGTTGATCATTAGTTACATCTTCGTTAGCTGCCTGCGTTTAAAGTAACACTGGAGTGCCATACATACCAATTGGTTGAGCCTCCTCCGTAACATCTTTAATTCTTCTGTCTTCTTTGGTATCTGAAGACACTGTCGAGCAGCTGTTCCTTTTGTTGCAGCCAACTACAGGCTAGTTGAGCTTGATGATGAGTAAGTTTGCATGTATGACGGCGAAATGCGCCCTATTTAGCTATCTACTTTCTAACCTGTTTCCCCGAGATATATGCAATGCGGCGGTGAAGTTACATCGTTTCCATATTCGCATTCTCCTTTTGGATACTTTGCGCGGCGCTAGTCGCGGGAGCTCCCCGCGCGCGGGGTTGATAGAGTCAGCGGCATCCTGTACTCTGTGTGCCCTGTTGCTGAGCCTCCAAATAATTCACCGCATTCGCCTCCCCGCGATTAACGGACAGCACGCGCCTGAGGATTGACGAGGGGGGAAAAGTGATGGCGATCTATTGAAGGTGCGGATTTCCACTCGTGTGCTACCGCCCCCTCCTCTCGTTCAGATTCCTGTCAAACACATTTTACTCTCATAACGCAAGTGCCGCTACGACAACAAGCCCCGCCCCTCGGTGCCGTCATGACTCAAGGTTTCTGGGAAATGTGTTTTTTTAGGCAAGTACTATTCTTTTTTTTTATTGCATCTTCAAAAAGCGTATCACTTTTGAGAAACGTGTTCAGTTGAAATTAACGTTGGTAGTAGTAGTCGTGAAAATGTTTTACTTAAAATGTTGACCTGTAGTCATTGACATAGTATGGTTATAAGGAAGGAAATAGCTATTAATTGTTTAATTTCCTGCAGCGATATTTTTGGTCTTCTTATTTGACAGTATATATCGAGATAAAGCAAGGAAAATCCAGCATAGAATCAAGGTCAAAGTCAAATGAGTCATGAAATACAAATACATGTAGGCTAATATATATATATATATATATATATATATATATATATATATATATATATATATATATATATATATATATATATATATATATATATATATATATATATATATACAGGTCCTTCTCAAAAAATTTGCATATTGTGATAAAGTTCATTATTTTCCATAATGTAATGATAAAAATTAAACTTTCATATATTTTAGATTCATTGCACACCAACTGAAATATTTCAGGTCTTTTATTGTTTTAATACTGATGATTTTGGCATACAGCTCATGAAAACCTCTCAATCTCAATAAATTAGCATATCATGAAAAGGTTCTCTAGACGAGCTATTAACCTAATCATCTGAATCAACTAATTACACCTGGGATTCCTGAGGCTTTTAAAAACTCCCAGCCTGGTTCATTACTCAAAACCGCAATCATGGGTAAGACTGCCGACCCGACTGCTGTCCAGAAGGCCATCATTGACACCCTCAAGCAAGAGGGTAAGACACAGAAAGAAATTTCTGAACGAATAGGCTGTTCCCAGAGTGCTGTATCAAGGCACCTCAGTGGGAAGTCTGTGGGAAGGAAAAAGTCTGGCAAAAAACGCTGCACAACGAGAAGAGGTGACCGGACCCTGAGGAAGATTGTGGAGAAGGACCGATTCCAGACCTTGGGGTAATGTGAGATACCTTGGACTGAGTCTGGAGTCGAAACATCCAGAGCCACCGTGCACAGGCGTGTGAAGGAAATGGGCTACAGGTGCCGCATTCCCCAGGTCAAGCCACTTTTGAACCAGAAACAGCGGCAGAAGCGCCTGACCTGGGCTACAGAGAAGCAGCACTGGACTGTTGCTCAGTGGTCCAAAGTACTTTTTTCGGATGAAAGCAAATTTTGCATGTCATTCGGAAATCAAGGTGTCAGAGTCTGGAGGAAGACTGGGGAGAAGGAAATGCCAAAATGCCTGAAGTCCAGTGTCAAGTACCCACAGTCAGTGATGGTCTGGGGTGCCATGTCAGCTGCTGGTGTTGGTCCACTGTGTTTTATCAAGGGCAGGGTCAATGCAGCTAGCTATCAGGAGATTTTGGAGCACTTCATGCTTCCATCTGCTGAAAAGCTTTATGGAGATGAAGATTTCATTTTTCAGCACGACCTGGCACCTGCTCACAGTGCCAAAACCACTGGTAAATGGTTTACTGACCATGGTATTACTGTGCTCAATTGGCCTGCCAACTCTCCTGACCTAAACCCCATAGAGAATCTGTGGGATATTGTGAAGAGAAAGTTGAGAGACGCAAGACCCAACACTCTGGATGAGCATAAGGCCGCTATCGAAGCATCCTGGGCCTCCATACCACCTCAGCAGTGCCACAGGCTGATCGCCTCCATGCCACGCTGCATTGAAGCAGTCATTTCTGCAAAAGGATTCCCGGCCAAGTATTGAGTGCATAACTGAACATAATTATTTGAAGGTTGACTTTTTTTGTATTAAAAACACTTTTCTTTTATTGGTCGGATAAAATATGCTAATTTATTGAGATAGGAATTTTGGGTTTTCATGAGCTGTATGCCAAAATCATCAGTATTAAAACAATAAAAGACCTGGAATATTTCAGTTGGTGTGCAATGAATCTAAAATATATGAAAGTTTAATTTTTATCATTACATTATGGAAAATAATGAACTTTATCACAATATGCTAATTTTTTGAGAAGGACCTGTATCTATATATATATATATATATATATATATATATATATATATATATATATATATATATATATATATATATATATATGGTGAATTCAGGGTGACACTTTTTCCAAGTCATCTCAATGGAAAAAAGTGTCCCAACTCCCAATCACCCTGAATTCACCCCATATATATATATTGTATATTTTTTTATTATGTATTATTTCACACCATGTTACATGCATTAAAAACCCCTAATGTATTTCATGTCGATGTTGTGAATCACTGTGTCAGGGGTATTGCAAATACATAGACTACATGAATCATTAATAATACGTGTTCATTTCTGGACTGGGATAAAATGCATTTTACCAAAAGTACTGAATAACGGACCCCTTTACTCACAAAGGAGTAAAGCTTGTTGAAATATTTTGTTATAGCACCACCACGTGGTTCAAGTTTAGATTGCAAGCACGTTTTATATTTGCCCAACAAGGAGATGGGCAAGTACAAAGTAAATTCTTATGTATCTGTCTGTCTGTCTGTCCAGGGCTTGGCATTATTATTATTTTTTCACCAGCCACTGTGGGAAGTGGTTTTCCAAAGTTGCTAGCTACTCAGCACTTTCACTGGTCACAAGTTTGTTGGGAAATTATGGGGTTATTAGGGGTGTGACAAAATCAATGATAAAATATATGCCTGGACAATTTGTAAAAAAAACAAAAACAAAAAAAACAAACAAAAGTAAAACAATGCAGGTGCATTTTGAAATTATTTAACTAATCTAAGGTTGTAACTAATGTTTCTTTTGGTAATCGAGTAATCGGTTGTTTGGAAGATTCATCGGTGAATTAGATGTTTTGGTGGTAATAAAATTAAACCTTAGTGAATAATAGCCTTTAAAATGACTTGTAAGTCAAAGTAAAAGCATTTGGGGTTTTTTAACAAGGGCCTATGATGGTAGTTGAACAAATTGAGGGTTTCAGGATTAGTTTCACAAAACCAAACCAATTCAATTAGGTTTTGTTGGTAACATAAAACAGATCACCAACTTTCTGCAATTATAATTGCACTATTAAGAAATCTGATTCAAGATATCTTTAAATAACCTTGACTAGTTGACTAGCTTGGAGCCCTCCCCTCGCACAACATGCCAAATACGCATACATTTTATTCTATCTGATTATTTGTAAGTGTGAATTCCTGAAACAACATTTAATTAAGGCAAGACACCTCAGGTGAATAGAGTAAAAAATTAAAAATAAAATAGTTCCCTTACGAGAGTACTCTCGTATTGCGTTTTGCTAAAACGCAAGGGGAATTCCTTTTCCTCGAGATATTGAAGCAAATTTTTATCCAAAAATACCTTTTAAACGCAGTGCAGCTGCACAACTCTCAGCAGGAAGCAGCTGCGTGCTGATTGGCTGTGCCGCTGCAACTGCAGCAACCTATAGCGAGACCGTGGGGCAGGACGGACCAATCAGGTCCTTCCAAATTCCCGCCACAAGGGGCAACAGAATTTGCATAGCCAAGGGTATATAAGACCCACTCTCGCAAGGTTAGTCAGATTAATTCTTCTTCAGCGACTTGCAATCGTTGAGCTCCGGATCGAAGCCTGCCGTCGACACGCACCCAGCGGAACACGCGGCCTGAGGACGTCGGATTCTCCGCCTTCAGCCTGCCTTCCAGCTGCGCCATCCGGCACTATATCCTTTTATACCTTCTGTGTTTTTTCACATTCAAAAAGAGCACGAGACGTTGTTCCAAATGTCTCGTTCCTGCGCCTCGTGCAGAGGTTTCATCGCGGACGAGGATCGGCACATCATCTGCGTGTCATGTCTCGGACGAGACCACACGCAGATTGCACTCAACCAGGGTGGCTGCCCTGAGTGCGACGAACTGGCGCTGCAGACCCTTCGGGCTCGGCTCGCCAGCTTCGACGCGGATCCCGTCCCGTGCTCCCAGCCTCTAGAGCCACGGAAGAAGAAACGTCGCGACCAGAGGCCACCGGAGCGCTCTGACGAGCACACGCCGGGCATGTCCCCGCGTGCCTCGCCATCGCCCGTCTTGTTCGTCGACGAGCAGCACGGCTCCCCTCGCATGGCGGCTGCTGCTGTTTCGTTCGGCGGACCGGAGGAGGAAGAGGATGACAGCCTTTCCCTTGCTGCATCCGGAAGCGGGTGGTCGGATGCCGCCTCGGAGCACGCCACTTTGACGCGGACGGCTAGCGGCGGCATAACCTCAGTTGACGCTGAGCTTATGCGCTTGCTCACCAAGGCCGTGGACAACCTCGGCATTGACTGGTCTCAGCCCGAGGAGCCCACGAGAAGCCGACTGGATGAGTGGTACTTCGAGAACCGCCGTCAACCGACCGCTCAAAGACCCGCTCCCTTCTTTCCAGAAGTCCACGAGGAGCTAACAAAATCGTGGAAGGCGCCATTTTCTTCTCACGCCAAATCCTCCTTTTCTCCAGCGCTCTCGGTAGTCGATGGCGCTCAGAAAAAAGGATATCAAACCCTTCCTCCCCTCGAGGAAGCCGTCGCTGCACACCTTTGCCCGCCCTCCACCAGAGGATGGCAGTCAAAGACTGTGCACCCTTCCAAAGCCTGCCGCACTACGTCCAGCCTCGCCGGTCGAGCATTCGCCTCCGCCTCCGCCGGCCAGGCGGCGTCAGCGCTGCACTCTATGGCGGTGCTTCAAGTCTTCCAGGCCAAACTCCTCCGTTCCCTGGACGAGTCTGTTCCTGACAACGAGGCTCTGAAGGATCTGCGCGGCGCCACTGACTTGGCCCTGCGCGCCACCAAGGCTAATGCTCAGGCGATCGGCAGATGTATGGCCAACCTGACGGTGTTGGAGCGCCATTTATGGCTTAATTTGACTGAAATGAAGGACGCGGACAAGACCGCTTTCCTGGACGCGCCCATTTCGCCTTCAGGATTGTTTGGTTCCGCCGTGGTTGGGTTCACGGAGCGCTTCACTGAGGCTCAGAAGGCTTCGCAGGCAATGCGACATTTCCTGCCTAAGCGTTCCAGCTCCTCCGCAAGCCGTCAAGCTAAAGCTGGACCAGCTCAGCCCACCAAGGCTCCGCCTTCAGCTCGCCAGCCTCACGCGGCTTCCAAGCCCGGTCAGCATTCCCGCTCTACGAGCCGCAACAGACCGCCGGAGCGTCGAGGTCCACGACCCAGCAATGTGTTGAAACCTGAGCCTCCGAAGCCGTCCTAGCCAGAGGTATGAAGAGAAGGCGGATAGTGCTCGCTTTGGCCGGTGCACCGCCTCGCTCTCTTCTAAAACGTTCCCCGGCTCCCTTCAAGGTGGCTGGGAACGCCACATTCACAGCCAACGAGCCCGCAAGCAAGCGCGCTCGCCTGTACACAAACGCCGTTTTCACGGCGACCCATATGAGTCACAAAAAGAGCTTTTTCTCTGTAGGCAGTGTGCCAGCATTAAAGCATGTACCCCTACACTCAAGCACTCCCCCATGTTCCCCAGCCCCCTGCACTCAGGTGGTTGGAAACATTACTCTCACAGTCAACGAGCCCGCACTCAAGCGCGCTCGCCTGTACACAAGCACCAATACTCTATGTCCCCCGGCCCCCTGTACTCAGGCGGCGGGAAACAATTCCCTCATAAGCGCCAACTTTGCGCAAAGTTATCGGGCCACCGAGTCCCTGTTACTCAGCGACTCGCCCCACAGATTAATTCAGCCCCTGGCTTCGAAGGCCGAGGCCTGGCGGGCCATTCCCGGCATTTCGAAATGGGTGTTGAACATAATAGAACGAGGTTACTCGCTACAGTTTGCTCGCAGACCACCGCGCTTTCGCGCCGTGGAAGAGACAACGGTGAGAAGCGACAAAAGTCACGTGCTTCGAACCGAGATATCAAAACTGTTAATAAAGGGAGCGGTAGAAGGCGTACACCCCTCACAGAGCGAGTCGGGCTTTTACAGCCGTTACTTCCTTGTTCCAAAAAAGGACGGTGGTCTAAGACCCATCCTAGACCTCAGACATTTGAACAAAGCCCTTATGAAGCGCCCGTTCAGAATGTTGAGAATGAAACAAATCCTCGCGCACATTCGCCCGAGAGATTGGTTTTTCACTGTGGATCTAGAGGACGCCTATTTCCACATACAAATAGCCCCCCATCACAGGCCATTCTTGAGATTCGCCTTCGAGGGGAAAGCTTACCAATACAAGGTGCTACCTTTTGGTCTATCTCTAGCCCCTCGCACGTTTACAAAGTGCATGGAAGCGGCGCTAACCCCGCTGAGGCTTCGGGGAATGAGAATTCTCAACTATCTCGACGACTGGCTCATAATAGCTCAGTCAGAGATACAGTTATTAGACCACAGATCTTGGCTTCTCAACCATTTACAATGCTTGGGACTCAGAATCAACGTGGCAAAGAGCTCATTGTCTCCCACACAGAAAGTTTCGTTTCTGGGAACAGTATTGGACTCACTGCAGATGAGCGCGCGGCTGACGTCACAGCGCGCGCTCTCTGTTCGGAACCGAGCGGTTTCCCTCAGGTCCGGTGCACGCATTCCTCTCAAATATTTTCAGAGGATGTTGGGTCTCATGGCCTCGGCGGCGCCAGTGCTCAGACTGGGTCTGTTACACATGCGCCCTCTACAGCGCTGGCTGAATCGCCGCGTCCCAGCTCACGCATGGCTTTCGGGCCGATTACGAATCAGGGTAGACCACAGCTGTATGTTAGCTCTGGCTCCTTGGAAAAATCCCGCCTGGTACAGGACGGGCGTGAGTGTGGGCACTGTTACGAAGTGGAAAGTTATCTCGACAGATGCATCCAACCTAGGTTGGGGAGCCCTTCACGAGGGCAGGCCGATCTCCGGTCTCTGGTCAGACTCAGAGAAGAGCCTTCATATAAACTGTCTAGAGATGAAAGCGGTCACGATATCGCTAAGAGCTTTCCTTCCGTACATAAAATACCACCATGTCCTGATCCGAACGGACAGCAGGTCGGTGGTAGCCTATATAAATCGCCAAGGCGGTCTGAGATCTGTCGATCTGCACTCAATGGCGGAAGAAGCCCTAATATGGGCAGAGCACAATCTGAGCTCGCTGAGAGCGACTCACGTGCCAGGCATTCTGAATTTGGGTCCGGACATGCTGTCCAGGGGCAAAGTGTCCCCTGCAGAGTGGTCTCTTCACCCAAATATAATTCAGATAATTTGGAGCAAGTTTGGAGAGGCAAAAGTGGATCTTTTCGCCTCACAAAACAATGCTCAATGCCGAATATATTTCTCCAAGCACGAGGATGCGTTGGCCCACGAATGGCCCAACCTTCCTCTTTATGCGTTCCCCCCAATTTCAATGTTACCTCAAGTCATAGAGAGGATCAGGGAGAGCAATTGCGCTGTGCTTTTAATAGCCCCGCTTTGGAGAAACCAACCTTGGTTCTCACTGCTGAGTCAGATGTCGGATACAGCTCCGTGGCCGATTCCGCTGAGGAGAGACCTCCTCATGCAGGCGGAACGGCAGATCTGGCATCCCCGTCCCGACCTATGGGCGCTTCATGTTTGGCCCATCAACGGGTACATGAGAACCTCTCTGAAAGCGTAATGAATACTATTACTGAAGCTAGAGCCCCCACGACTAGGCGGCTCTATTCAGGCAAATGGTCAGTCTTTTCAGACTGGTGTAAAGCACGAAGCCTGACCCCACATGATTGTGCAGTGTCAGAGGTGCTTACATTTTTACAAGAGCTTCTGGACGCGGGTCGCTCCCCCTCCACGCTCAAAGTTTATGTGGCTGCTATAGCAGCGTATCACATTCAAGTGAACGGACTGTCACTAGGGAAGAACGATCTCATTGTTCGCTTCCTTAAAGGGGCTAGAAGACTTCACCCACCTCGCCCCCCTTCTGTCCCTATATGGGACCTGTCCACGGTCCTGGATGCCATGAAGAGCTCTGCATTCGAGCCTCTGCATTCAGTGAGCGTAAAGCTCCTTTCACTAAAGACTGCTTTTCTGCTAGCGATTGCATCAGTTAAGCGAGTGGGTGATTTGCACGCGCTCTCTGTGAGCGCCTCATGTCTGGAATTTGGGCCAAACGACTCCAAGGTCGTCCTCAAACCAAGACATGGATACGTACCTAAAGTGCTTTCAACTCCGTTCAGAGCACAGGTCATTTCACTTTCGGCACTTTCATCACAGTCAGATGAAATAGATGCTAATTTGCTCTGTCCTGTCAGAGCGCTGAGAATATACATAGAGCGTTCCGCTGCTTATAGGCAAACTGAACAGCTCTTTGTGTGCTTTGGCGGCCGCACCCGAGGGTGCGCGGTCACAAAGCAGACCTTGTCACGTTGGATAGTGGATGCTATCTCACTGGCCTATGAGTCTAAAGATCTCAGCTGCCCCTTAGGCATTAAAGCCCATTCTACTAGAGGCATGGCCTCTTCGTGGGCTTGGTCTACTGGCATTTCTCTGAACGATATCTGTGCGGCGGCAGGCTGGGCCTCCCCGTCCACTTTTATCAGATTTTATAATTTAGATGTTCCGGCTTTACAAGCCGGGCTTTTTGCTGTGTAAACAGATTTAACCCCTTAAGGCTCGATATGTCCGGCCTGGGTTGGATATTGTATAAGTCATAAGCATATTCCTTATATGGCTCGAATTATCTGGCCCCTCATTATTCCTGACCCGACTATGTCTGGTCTATTCTTATTATTGCACGTATATCGTGTTCATTCTCATTAGGGCCCGACTCAGGTCTGGCTCACTCTGAATTATTGATATCATATTATGGGCCCACCTAGGTTGGCCTGGGTTTGGTGTCGTCGGCCTTAGAGCCATTAAGCAAGCACGGCGTTTTGCATTGGTCCCCCTTGCGTTTTAGCAAAACGCAATACGAGAGTACTCTCGTAAGGGAACGTTTCGGTTACTAATGTAACCTCGGTTCCCTAAGAAGAGGGAACGAGTATTGCGTTTTGCTTGCCGTGCTTGCTCACTTGCTCAGGAGTCGCTTCAGTCGATTAACCTGACTAACCTTGCGAGAGTGGGTCTTATATACCCTTGGCTATGCAAATTCTGTTGCCCCTTGTGGCGGGAATTTGGAAGGACCTGATTGGTCCGTCCTGCCCCACGGTCTCGCTATAGGTTGCTGCAGTTGCAGTGGCACAGCCAATCAGCACGCAGCTGCTTCCTGCTGAGAGTTGTGCAGCTGCACTGCGTTTAAAAGGTATTTTTGGATAAAAATTTGCTTCAATATCTCGAGGAAAAGGAATTCCCCTTGCGTTTTAGCAAAACGCAATACTCGTTCCCTCTTCTTAGGGAACCGAGGTTACATTAGTAACCGAAACGATATCACCATACTTCCCAAGTTGATTGATTACATTAAGAATTAAAAAATATATATATTACAAGTTTTCTGAAATGTTATGTAAAATATGCAAATGAGTGTTATAGATATGCACTAAATATGCATTTAATATGCTTACATTTTTAGAACAAAAATTTCATCATTGAATAAAGTCAGGTTCAAAATTCTTGTTCCTTTTTTTGGACATATTAGAGTCAAAAGCTTTTACAGAGGGGAGATTGGATTTCTCTTTTTATCACTCCATAAATCAGAAAATATACTGTCAACAGACAGAACAATTTACATTTTCACAATTTTTTTTAGGAATAAAATGTTTAAAATCAGGCAAATTATATATATAAACAAACCCCTCTGTAAAGACCTTCAGAATATAGACAGGAATAGAACTGTAAAGTTTGATGTATGTAATTGGTACTGAAGTTAGAGATTTCTGGCTCAGTGCAAGAGAACAAAAACTAATTTTGAGAAAACAGCCTTTAAAGATATGTATTGTAATTGGAATCTACAGATGCAAAAAGATAAAGTGCTTTAAAAGACACACTTAAAAGTATAACTGGGTTTTCCTTTCCACTAATCTAAAAAAAAAAAAAAAAAAAACAGTTTATGAAAAGCCAAAAAGCACAAAATCTCAAAATTGCCAAATGCATGAAAACGTTTTTGCCTGTAGTGTCTCACCTTCAGATGTCCACATAATCTTTAATATTTGGCCACTTTTTCACAATAGAAATGATACAGCCACTGTAATATTTTGAACATGACATCAAAACATGCAAAAAAGTAGTGTTTAAGCTTTTAGTTTGAAATTACAACAATTCACATATTTAGAAACATATTGATTCTCCAGTGTTGGCTTAGGTTTATAAAAGATTTACCTAACATATCTGGGGCAAAAAAAGTTCTTGTGGAGCAGCATTGACTGAACAGAGCCGCTATGAGACGGAAGAACCCTGCACGCATGTAAATAATCAGATCTCTGTGCTTCACTCTGAAACACATAGTGCATATATATTTAATTGAATATAAAACTCAACCGGCGGATGTCTATCCAGGGGACATTTGGTGGCCCTATTGACAAAATTTACCCACACCTTGTTAATAAAAAACACTTGTAACAAATGATTCCTAACCTTTATACAACATCAATAATTAAAAAAAAATCAAAAAAAAAAAAAAAAAAAAAAAAAAAATATATATATATATATATATACAGAGAGGAAAATAAGTATTTGAACACCCTGCTATTTTGCAAGTTCTCCCACTTGGAAATCATGGAGGGGTCGCAGGTGCATGTCCACTGTGAGAGACATAATCAAAAATTTTAAAAATCCAGAAATCACAATATATGATTTGTTACCTATTTATATGTATGATACAGCTGCAAATAAGTATTTGAACATCTGTCTATCAGCTAGAATTCTGACCCTCAAAGACCTGTTAGTCTGCCTTTAAAATGTCCACCTCCACTCCATTTATTATCCTAAATTAGATGCACCTGTTTGAGGTCGTTAGCTGCACCTGTCCACCCCATGCAATCAGTAAAAATCCAACTACTAATATGGCCAAGACCAAAGAGCTGTCCAAAGACACTAGAGACAAAATTGTACACCTCCACAAGGCTGGAAAGGGCTACCTAAAAAGGTCCACTGTTGGAGCAATCATTAGAAAATGGAAGAATCTAAACATGACTGTCAATCTCCCTCGGACTGGGGCTCCATGCAAGATCTCACCTCGTGGGGTCTCAATGATCCTAAGAAAGGTGATAAATCAGCCCAGAACTACACGGGAGGAGCTGGTCAATGACCTGAAAAGAGCTGGGACCATCGTTTCCAAGGTTACTGTTGGTAATACACTAAGACGTCATGGTTTGAAATCATGCATGGCACGGAAGGTTCCCCTGCTTAAACCAGCACATGTCAGTTTGCCAATGACTATTTGGATGATCCAGAGGAGTCATGGGAGAAAGTCATGTGGTCAGATGAGACTAAAATAAAACTTTTTGGTCATAATTCCACTAAACGTGTTTGGAGGAAGAAGAATGATGAGTACCATCCCAAGAACACCATCCCTACTGTGAAGCATGGGGGTGGTAGCATCATGCTTTGGGGGTGTTTTTCTGCACATGGGACAGGGCGACTGCTCTCTATTAAGAAGAGGATGACCGGGGCCATGTATTGCGAGATTTTGGGGAACAACCTCCTTCTCTCAGTTAGAGCATTGAAGATGGGTCGAGGCTGGGTCTTCCAACATGACAATGACCCGAAGCACACAGCCAGGATAACCAAGGAGTGGCTCTGTAAGAAGCATATCAAGGTTCTGGCGTGGCCTAGTCAGTCTCCAGACCTAAACCCAATAGAGAATATTTGGAGGGAGCTCAAACTCTGTGTTTCTCAGCGACAGGCCAGAAACCTGACTGATCTAGAGAAGATCTGTGTGGAGGAGTGGGCCAAAATCCCTCCTGCAGTGTGTGCAAACCTGGTGAAAAACTACAGGAAACGTTTGACCTCTGTAATTGCAAACAAAGGCTAGTTTAATTCACTTACACAAGAGCTCTAGTAACTAAAAAAGAACTGTAAAGAGTACTTGATCTTTTAATTTAGATTTACTCTTGACTTAGTATAGCTACCATAGATGTATAGCTACCGTTGTTGTGTTTTGCATGCTGAATGTTGAAGTCTGTGTGTGACTCAAGCATGATCAGCTGCAAGATATTGTTACAAATATAGAGGGATGATGTCAACCCAATTAAAAGTTTCACAGGTGTTTATGAATAAAATTGTATATACATAAAGGGAAATATTACATGTGTTAATTTTAAAAGATGATCTTAATTTCTGACTAAATCATTAACTATAGTTAATTATTCAGTCAGAACCTATAGGTCAACTTTTAAAAGAAACCTATTATTTAACGCTCTTCCTTTGAAACCAAATAATTGTGATTTCTTGTTGCATCGCTGCATCAGAAAGAGAGCTTTAATAATATAAATGTTCCAAGTGCCCAACTCTAATGCTATTTCATGCATTCTGACTTATTTACACTGTTGAAGAGTTGGATCCTCATGCTAAACATGGCCAAAATGTACAAAAAATGAAGTATTTCTGTGTCAAATACACTCCTTCGAATACGTTGCAGAAGGTTTTTTTCAAGTATGGCCCTGTATGACTTGATAACGGGCAGAATTGCTTGTATGGGCACTTCTCCTGAATGAGCGCATGCGCACATCAACCAGAGAGAGAGAAAGAGCATGCCCATCAATGAGCTTTGTTCGGGTTACGGGAGCCGTCGGCATCGCTGTCATTTTGTTTTAGACCACGAAATCAACAATGTCACTTAAGAAGTGTGTTTCTGCTTTTGAGGGAAAGATAACCTTGTTTAGCTTCCCAAATAACCCAGCGTTAAGGAAACAGTGAATGGAGTTTGTTTTTCCCGAGCCGCAAGTGTGTTTGTTTGTTCCCGGTCATGAGTCGAAACTGCATCAAATGTCGGTTTTGTTGGCAATTGCCGCATAAGTGCATATAATGTAAACAACACGGACATATTGTTGTGATGAAGTGCATGGAAAAGCTCATTATGAGCAAACTACAACTGGGGGCCAACAGCTAGATGCCTACCATACAAACACTAGTTTAGAGAGGAACTGATGATGCAACCAACAGTATAATGCACCTAGTGAATCCTAGGGCCTATGCCAGACTGTTGTTAGATTTTAGCTTAGCCTTTAACATCCTGCAGCCTCATGTTCTATTGAAAACACTGCAGTGTGTAACGCGTGTGTTCGGGTGAAAAGTCGATGCAAAAACACGGAGACGGTTTACATCAAACTGCCTGCATTTTATTCTCCGCGGAACCCCCCACAAGGGTCCGGCACAAACTCCACTTCCGTCCACAGCATCACCAAACAAAACAAAAATAAAAATGAATGTTAGTAACAGAAGACAGAAAATAAACCGTACACATGGGAGCTCGAGACGCAGTGCCCACACACACACACAGAACGCAGACGCTCCAACCGGGGCGAACGCTCTTAAAGGGGCCACACTATTTTCCTACTCGTTACAAGTGGATGAATGTCAATACCTTTATTATTAAAAGGATAGTTCACCCCAAAATTAAAATGACCCAATACTCGCCATCAAGCCATCTAGGTGTATATGACATTCTTCTTTCAGACAAATACAATCGGAGTTATATAAAAAAATGTCCTGGCTAATCCAAGGCAGTGAATGGGAGCCCAAAATTTGAAACCCAAAAAAGTGCATCCATCCATTATAAAAGTAATCCACACGTCTCCAAAGGCCTTCTGAAGCCAAGTGATGCGTTTGTGTAAGAGAAAAAAAACTAACTTCCAAAAACAATGTTGACAGTAACAAACCTTTTTCAAACCTAAATACACATCATCAAATTTCAAGTTCTTAATTTTAATCGATAAATTCAGAGGAGATAAATGCAGAGGATTACACTGCAATTACAATTGCATAAAAATATTGTTATGATAGTAATTTTTTAAATATAACATTTTGAATATAGAAATATGAAATTATGGAATCAATGAAATTATACGTTTAAAAATGGAACTAAAACAGCCAGTAGGTGGCGGCAAGTCTTAACGAGCGAGTTCAATAGATTCAATCATTAATTCAGCCGATTCGTTCATGGGCTGCGGTGGGTTCAGCCCAGACCAACGCAAAATGTTTTTTAAACGGAAACGGTGGTGCGTTGAAAACCCTGTTCTGATGACGCAAGAGTTGCAATTAGTTGTAACTTGTTACCAAGTATGGCAGCTGAGAAGAAGGCCATTCGTTGTGTTCTTTTTGAAGAATTTTCTAGCCTGATGAAATCGTAAATTAGCATACGTGTTTAATAGCCTACGGCAAAATAGGCTACGCTCGATGTCACAGTCTGCACTGCAGTCCAGAATAAAAAAGAACATCCCAATCGAGAGAAGGGATTTGTGGAAACTGTGGTTCCTAATTATTGTGATCCAACATTTGACTCGCATTTCAGGATGAAAAGACAAACATTTTTAGGTGAAGGATAATCCACTTCTTAATTACCTCCGACTGTTATGATGTATGACCTTGTTATTTTGAGTAGATTAGGCTTATCATTATTGCTGATCACTTTTGATGTGCTATATTTTTACTAAACTCTATTACGACATGTCTTCTAATAGTATAGTCCAGGCAAAGTAGCGTTTTAGCGTGACTAATTGTAAAATATTTTTTTTGCAGCTAAATCATTTCTATAAGGTGTCCAGAACAACATACTAAAATACTAAGAAATCCTAGTTGAGGAAATATGTTAAATTCTCATCAATTCGAGATGTGTGCCAAGGCCAGACAACAATACACCCCAATGGGGCTATTTTTTTCCCCTTTACTCCTATCAAAATAAAAAACGTGTTACTTTACACAATGAAAGTACCCATGAAAAGTATTTTTTTTTGTTTTACACGTTTCTTTGAAAATTTATTTTACTATGCAAATGAGCTATACACTAATCGGATATCCCCAAAATACACCCAAATAGGCTTATTTTTTTCCCTTTACTCCTACCACAATACAACTTTACATAGTAAACGTATACATGAAAAGTAACTTTTTTTGTATTACAAGTTTCTTTTTAAATGAATTTGAATATGCACATGAGCTCCACACTTACTGAATATGCCCTAATTTGCATAGTAGGCAGAATCCAATCATCCTACTGCCAATGGGTGATGGCAATGCTGCTTTTAGACAGGCCTCTAACCTGAAAACAGCCTGGCTTGGTAGAACCTGCCAGGGTAATAACCCCCGCCGGTATAGTCTTCAGGGTCATGGAGACACACAAGCCTCCCCACCACGACAAGGTAGCAACAACAGGGGAGGGTTTTTTTCTGGTGTTTTTTATTTAAATAATATATATATATAAAAATAAACATTTAATCCAGCCTGTATTCTCAACCCCTTCTCTGTGGCTCTTGGTTCTGGCACCCCCCATATCAGTTTCTGATTTGTTCTTTGCTTAGTTCTTCCTGGGTCATATTCATCTGATAAATCAGGCAACTGTGAGTTTGTGCAGCTAGTACCACGACATTCTCTGCAAATGATAGTGCAAGGGAGTCCATGTTTTTTGCATTTGCGTCTTTGTGTTGCAGTGGACTACATCTAGTATTTCTGGTGGTGCCGCAGGCTGATCTGTCATTATTGGCATAAATCTCCCATCCAAAACATCCCACCCCCATTCTTTTGGGTCCATACGTTCACTTCCCCCTTTCCACTCCATCATTTGGTAAAAGACCTGAAGACTATGGAACTTTGCAGCTGTTGACGTCAGAGGGAGAGTTTGAGGTTCCACTGGAGATGAGTTCTGAGTTACTTTATCACAGAATCGCCTGTATCTCAGCATATCCAGTGATTCATCTTTTTCGCCCCCATACAGTGATACTAGAGCTTTTTCACCTGCTGCAATGATGATGCCTTTTCCCATATTTTCCAGTGACTGGCTGAACACCGTAGCTAGTGTCATTCTTTACTTTTTTCAGTGCCATTTTTCTAGTCAGAAAGAAGTTGGTAACTTAAAATGCTCCGATTGGGTTTCTAGCCTAGATATTGCTGTTGCTAGCTTCTCATAACACTGCAAAGCTACTTTACACACGGTGGAAGTCTGATGTGTGGCCCGCCTGGTCTGAAATACTTGCTAACTACAAAAAGAGAAGCAGTTTTTGTGTCTGGCTAAATTATTTTAAAGAGCTGGAATGTCTGGAAAGTGTGTCTATCTGGTTTTTCTGTGTGAGAGTGAATCATTTAGTTGGTAAGAATGACTTCTGCCTGTAATCTCGTAATCTTACCAACAATACCAATCATTTGTAAATCTACCAGCCCAAAATGTATCATTAGGTAAGGCTTGTTTGGCCTAGGCCATCTGCAGGAAAAAGGGAACCAAGGGGTGATTTCCAACAGATACACCTCCCATGGGTACATGCTCAGCAGATATAGCTGCTACATAAACCTTAAGAGTGGCTGGGGCTGCCCCCACTGAAAAACTCTGCAGGAACTCCAATATTGAACCTATAGGACAATGAACTGGGTCCAGGTCGCACTGCCTGCACCAAAAAGCAAAAAGCTTCCACTTACAGGCGCCTCATAGAGGGGGCCCTAGGGTTAAGAATAGTGTCTATAATCTCAGCCGAAAGAACACATTAACACACCCCACTCAGGAGCAACACCTACAGCTTCCATAAATCCGGACGGGGAGGCCAAATTATACCCCAGGCTTGAGGGGAACCTCCCAAGGAGGGCTGACTAACAGACTGACCAGGTCTGAAAACCATATCTGAGGGGGCCGGAACAGGGCCACCAGCAAAAGATGTCTCAGTGTGGGCAGTGCATAGGCGGGATACAGTCCACATTGTGCAGAATTTAAGTCCACGCCCAGAAAAGTCCTTTGCTCAGAACTGAGAGCCAAGTCTTGATGAACTACTGTCTATTTCTGTGATTGAGCTAATATCAGCCCATCGTCCAGATGGGAGCCGCAACAGGGTCAGAGTGCATACATTTTGTGAATGTTCGAGGAGCCAGAGCCAGTCTGAACCAAAGAATGCTTTATTGGCTTTGCCCTCGAAAGCGAACCTGAGGAACTTCCTGTGTCTCTTGACGATCTGGATGTGAAAGTACGCATCCTTTATATCATGGGCGTCAGAAGCCAAAAAAATGTGGGTGGGCCTTCTCTCAGAAAAAATTTACTGGAGTAGATGCCATTTGCATTACATTAAGTACAAATATATCGCCTTGTTTGCTAAATGTCTGGTTGGACAAGACAAGATTACGGAAATCACCAATCATTGAGAGTAGCAATAGTGTAGGGCAGTGGTTCCCAACCACGTTCCTGGAGGCCCACCAACAGTGCACATTTTGCATGTCTCCTTTGTCAGACACACCCACATCAGGTTTTGGAGTCACAACTAATGAGCTGATGACCTGAATCAGGTGTGTTTGATTGAGGAGACATACAAAATGTGCACTGTTGGTGGGCTTCCAGGAACGTGGTTAGGGACCACTGGAGTAGGGGTAAGATGCAATCAAGTTTTGACGCAAATCGACACTCTCTCTACTCCCTTTTCCCACCACATATCAGATCGGAAAGGCACTTATTTTCAATTAAAATGAATAAAATATTTGAAAAGTGGAAATAAAGCGTCTAACGTGTTTAATAATAAGTGTTTATCGGTTAGTGCTGAATTAGAGACGATAAAAATGAGTGGGTCCAATATCATTGATCGTAAAAAGTGGGTGGGTCTTGACTCTTGTCCGACCCACATACAATGTCTCCCACGCCCATGCTTTAGATCGATGGTCACAAACCAATCTCCTGTTCGGATATGAGACAAAAATGGACTTTAACGTCAGCTTCTTGAATTTGCTTACTCTGAGCGCAAGATTTAGGCAACGTAAATCCAAATCCGGATGCAAACCACCGTCCTTTTTGGGCACAACAAAATAACGGCTGTTATTGTTATCTGAGCTCTTCTATTGCCCCTTCTCTAAGAGTGACAAAATCTCCTGACTCAAAGCAGAGATCTCCCAAGGACGCACCATTCTGGGAAGAATCCCGCTGAAAGGAGGTGGGCCTTTCCAGAATTGGATGATGTAGCCGTGCTGAACAGTACGTAACACCCACTGTGAGATCTCGTGCAGGGCATTGGCCATGCAGCAAAGTACTCTGCCAGGGGCATTAACCGTTCTATTTTTGGAACCTGCTGGACTGCAGGTGTCAATACATACTCTGACTGCAGAGAGCCTCTGGCGTCTGCGAAAACAGGAAGCATATGTAGAGTGACCACAGCTAATGAACTTATTGTTATAGACTGATCTCTCTTCATAGGGCCCAGAGGCACCTGAGTGGGAACCTCTAAAACAGGAAGTTGTCCAATCACCTGATCGGGCTGGTCCACCACATCGACAGTGGAGGCTTTGAACGGCATCATATGCGCGCATGACCCTAGGGCTTTTCCCAAAACTCAGAAGGCTGGAAAGTGCGGAGTATCCGATACGTTGCTCGTTGAGATGGCTCAGCCTAAAACTGCCTGAGGCTCAGTTTGCGGCGGGGACAGTTAAGACCGGAGCCAGGAGGCCACAAAGAGAGCTGCGAATACGTTTGCGCAGTTAATACAAACTCTCCCAATGGAGGGCCTGGCCCCGAAGACAAGCGGAGGAATCAGGACCTGAGACCTAACTCAAGTCTATCCCTCTGCGTTGCTGCGAGCGAACCAGTGGACGAGTCCTAGGACCCCAGTCTCTGCGAGGGAGTTATTCTATGGCCATGCTCCAAGCTTATCAAGCATATTTGCTTTGAGCTGGATGAGGTAGAGGGTCTGACTCTGAAGTCTTGGAAACGAGAAGACGAGCACCAACAAACTGAAATGTTATTATGCAGCTTTAAATTTTAAATATTTTTATAAATAAAAATAGCTGTTTTCTAGCTGTTAACATTTTCTTATGTATATGACAGTGATGTCATATATATTGAATATTTTAATGAGTTTTAGTAATCTTGCTGTGTTTTTATCAAGTTTTATTTATTTTTTCCAGGTTCGTTTTTTAGTATTTTTACTAGGCTACATCAAATTAAACTCAATGAAAATGAGAAATGTTGCCTTGGCAACTAGCTGAATTTAAACCGTGGCATGAAAATATTTTTCAAAGTTTTTCTGGTGACATTTTAAGAAAAGTAGCTGGTGCTTACAAAATTAATCTGCAATATGCAATAATTCCACAAGATGGCGCACTAATGCAGTAAGTGGCGGCTCAGCTGATTATACAAGTTCTGTGATTGTAGGTTCAGACACTTCACATCCTAGAGGCTTTTACACACAAGTTGCCTGTGGTAGAAAAGATAAATATTTAGGGCTACAAAATAGCACAAGGAATATGGTGAGTAATAGTAGGCAATATGAAACGTGTAATTCAAGCATTTATAAAGCAATTCAATGTGGTTTTTGTACTTAAAAACCAGTTTTTATTGTAATCTTAAATGGGGTAATTGTCCAAAGACATGCACACTTTATTCATTTGTTAATGACAGCGGATAATGCTTTTGCTTTATTACTTTATATTTCATTACTCATTACCATGATGGCTCACTGTTTCATTACGACGGTTCACTATAGTCTGTTAGTTGAGACACACACACACACACACACACACACACACACATATATATTATATATATACAATGACCAACAAATATATATATATTATTAATTATTGGGATATATTTTTTATGTATTACTTTTTGGGATATATTGTTGGTATAAAAAATATAATTCACACATTTTTGCAGTCTTTTTGAGCATTTACATTTCATGATGGCTCAATGTTTTGTGTGTAGTTTTGAGTTTATTACTAGTAGCATCTGTTAGTCAAGTCATTAAAGAATTTATATATTTTACTTATTTTAATAACTTGTTACAAGTAACTTGTAAGTTTAATTTATGCACATTTTCCGTTCTTGGACTATTTAAGAAAAATTGGCATTTATATTTGGCATTCCATCACTAAATCTTCTCAAAGTCACACTGAGCTCTAGTCACTCTAACAAGTTACTGTCTGTTTACAGGACTTCCTAAAAGTTGCAAGACCTCCCCAGACATCAATTTTAAGGGAGCCCCCTCAATTTCTCTCCCTGTACTCATCCCTCATTCCCACACTGGGTCTTTGTCAGCAGTTCCTGTCCCTGGACAAGGCGTGGCGAGCCGTGGGTCTAGGGCAACCGTAGCTGCTTTCATAGACACCTGCAGATTGGACAAAGGGCCGAGGGTGCCAACACCGAAGACAGATTGATGCTTTGTGCACGGCAGAGGCAACCGAGGGAGAGAGAGCACAACTTGCTCGCACACGTGTGTGTGCGCATTGGTGGAAGGGGTGGGATTAGGGGGTTTATTGGGAAGAGTGAGGGTGGGAAGGGGGCCGGGGGGAGTCGCAGAGATTGTCACTCCAGTCTGTGTGAGTCCAGGCTTTAGAGGCCTCGGAGAGATGGACAGCTTTTGTGAGTTGCGTCGATGCACAATAGTGGCACTTTAATGTGCGGTGAAGCTGGAGCAGGCTTTGGCCCGGGATTGAGGGGAGCTCGGTGGCTAGAGGGGGAGATCTAGGGCCGGGGGGCAGGGGGGCTGTTTTACTGCTTCTCTTAGAAGGGACTAATTCATGGGCATTGAGTCCGTCACTCGTTATTCATTGAATGCGCCCAGTGCAGGAATGCAGCGGCATCAATTAGAATGTGTTAGCAGATAGCAAGGCAAAGAAGAAAAAGCCTGCTCTCCCTTTTGCTCACGGGACAACACAGGCCCACTATAGGAGGTGTCAGAACCACAAAGCCTTTTTGTGATTCTCTCTCCATTACATTACCAGTGCAATATGTAAGGTGGGGATTCTTTTGATTCAAATTAAGTGGAAAAAACACTAAATCCTATTTTTATTCAGCAAGGATAATGGTGTTATACTCTATAAAGGTCTTTAACTACTTATCTGTGGCTTAAAATCTCCCTGGCTCCCATTCTCTCGTTCGGTCTCTCGCTCTTTGCATTATATTTATTCAGTGGCAGTGGGTCAAAGACAGACTGTTAAACAGAGTTGCTTGTAGCATTAACTGCCGCATCACTCTTAATTGTATATCAGTGGGTCAACGGTTTGTTGTGCTGTCCCCCTTTTTTAAAAAGAGGGTATGAATTAAAACAGACTCTTGTAAGCCATTGTCGGCGGTGTGCTTGCGCTGCCACTTCAGATACTTTGGCTCTTTTGAATAAAGAGACCCTCTCTAACTTGCGGCATTCGAAACAAAAGAGAGGAAAGGCTAGAGTATACTTTGATGATGGGACGTCTGGGTGATATAATTCCATTTCGTTTTACGAACGAAGGGGAAACAGAACGTCTGCGTTTGGACTAATTGGGACGCTGTGTCATCCGTGATGGCAAAATACAATCGCTTTTGATTCACTTTTCGGAATAAAATCTAAATGAAACCAACTTGATGGATAAATTCAGTTTTTACTTCTTTAATTGGCATTTAGGAACATACAGGGAAGTTTGGAGACGGCGGTTGCTGAATCAAAAGTGCTAGCAGGATGTTTAATGTTCAATGTGCTCAATTGCATCATCCATTTCCTCATCATTCCCCCAAACAGAATGATCCAGCTGGCACGTGTGCGCAAATGGATTTTGGGATTTTTTTCATTCTCCTCAGATTTAATATGAACTAACTAGGAAGAACCTCTCATAGCAAGGTGTTTGCTTGAATATGAGCAATTATGCTTCATTTGGAGCCAAATGAGGGGAATTTGCATCCACTGAAAGGAGCGCTAGTCTTAACTGTGCAGAAAGTGCAGTAAATTGGTGCAAACTGAGCAACATGCAGACATGCATCTTCAGTATAATTGTATAATTGTGGAATGACTTTAAATGCAGCCTTCCAATTAAACTTGCTTCTTCGGTGAGGCGAAAGGCAAAGGCACTGAGACTTGATGGAAATCTAAGAATTGCCACATTGTAAAAATCGCTTCCTTCAAGGAGGATCATTTGCACCAAAATGGGAGATTTGGAATATGGACAGATGTCTTCACACATGCGGCGGAGTGAATTGGTGAAGCTGGCATTCGGTAAGAAGGAGGGAGAGAACTTCCTGCCTTTTCTGGCCCCGCGAAACAGCAAGAACGACTTCCGACTGGAAAATGAGACTGATACTTGTGTCTGAGTGTAATCTGTCACATAAATGTAATCTAATTACATTCAGCTCGCTTTAGGTTCACCTTTACATCGGCGAGAGAAAGAATATAGCTGTCATTGCTAGAAAGTTGAGAGCGTTGTCGTCGATGACAAATGAGCAAATGAGAGTGTGAGGGAATGAGAATTTGTGCAGTGCCAGTGGATGAGAGTGTACAATGGTCCGACTGCTGCTGTCTGCAGGGATCCAAACAGCCAGGCCTCTGTCTGGATTAAACCCTGCTTCAAACAAAAGGGGGCTCAAGTAAACGGTTCATGAATGCTGATTAATTGATGCCATTTTTCTGCTGTGTGCCATGGAGATTTAGTTGGTGCCTCATCTGGGGGTGGTAAGGGGGGCAAAGAAGTGGGTCAACTTCTAAAATGATAACCCATTTCTTTATTCGGCGTGATTTCTGCCAATTACTAATTACCTGAAATTGTTTAGAAAAGTGCTAAAACTCAAACTTTCGTTGAGAGTTGGTTTGTCATTTTGTGTCTGCACCACAACACAGGATTAAAAATAATGTGTCTAAATTGGTCTCTGGTTTCAGCCTCCAGCTGATTTAGGTAGCAAGGTTCACTGCCGAGGGTTCCCACGATGGGGGTAGGTGGGCACAGGTGTCCTGGAACAACGTGAGGGTGGCCCAGGGCCTGAGGGGCGAAGCGCTGGCCCGTGGCCTGCCTCAATGTGGGGCTCCCAGGGGCCGACTCAAAAGGCTGGGTTCCACTTGATGGCGAGAGAAAGGGCCGTTTCAGCCACTGCCCAGCAGGAAGGATCTGCTTGTGGAAGACCTCTTTCAGGAGCCTCTGTTTGTCTGAAGGCTGTCACAGCAGATGAGTACTCAGCAAACAGCGTGAACAAGGATTTGAACCAGAAAACCAACAGAGCCTTGACAATATTGTGATTGGGGCTTGTCTCCTTAGAGGGGGCTGAATGGCCAATCGAGAGTAGGAACAAGTGTGCATTCAGAACGGGACGTGGATTCCTCATAGTTGCTTTTCAGGACAGGGCGAGAAATCATGGCAGGAAACAGAGGACTGTGTGTGCTTAGGAGAGTCAAAATCCAACAACATGTCTAATCGACAAAGAATCAAGCTAAGCCTAGATGATCCTCTGGGCGCTTCTATGGAGTGTCTGTGTGTGTGTGTGTGTGTGTGTGTGTGTGTGTGTGTGTGTGTGTGTGTGTGTGTGTGTGTGTGTGTGTGTGTGTGTGTGTGTGTGTGTGTGTGTGTGTGTGTGTGTGTGTGTGTGTGTGTGTGTGTGTGTGTGTGTGTGTGTGTGTGTGTGTGTGTGTGTGTGTGTGTGTGTGTGTGTGTGTGTGTTTCAAAGCTACGGTTTAGACATATGGCCATAAATTAACAGAACAGAACAGAGATGATTTTGATGAACTGTAGGGCAACCGTTCACTTTCATTATAAGATTCCATCTTCTAAATGAAGAAACCCTTGTTGTTAAAGGAATTCCATGTTCAAAACAGGTTTGACCGACAGCATTTGTGGCATGCTTATTATCGCAAAGAATTAAAATGGAAGTTAAAGTCAGCATGAAACAGAAGTTGTGATAGTCTTTTAGACTGTCCCTAATGTGATGTATAAAGGCTTCTGGAATGAGAAAAATGTTTGATTTCATCCTTTCGGGAATTGACTTGATCATTGGGAGTTGGGCGTTGCTAACTATGGATATGGATCTGAATGCCAGTGCCCTGTCCTAAATGGCACACTTTATGTGCACTTGTGGTCTTGTGTCCACAAGACTGCAGGGTGTCCCATAATATGCATGGATAAATCATTTATTATTTTTTTAACTGTAAAGCTGTTTAAAACATAACTTTTACAGTCATGTTTTACACTCATATTAATACAGATATTGTTTATGGCTGTAGCCTTCTATTGAAACAGTGAGAACTTTATTGTTTCTGAATTAGTCACTTTCTGTGATGTAAATTGCGTGAATATTTAATGAATCAAGAGCATTTCGATTAATGATTGTTTTTTTGTTGCTAACACAGCTCCGAGGCATTTCATAGCATTAAAAGAGAGGTTTAAAAAGATGATACCCTGGGTTAAAAGGAGTGCGAAAAGGGTCTATTATTTTTAGCTAGATTTCTTTAGAGAAAATGATCAAATTCATACCAATCAAAGTCAGGTGTAGCCTAAGTATTGTGCTGCAGAAGTTCATATTACTTATATAGTAGACTAATAGTGGAGCTATTTCTCTTATTAACCAACTTAACCTAAACCGGATGCCAGGAGTTCACAGCTAACAGGTCGTGGGAAGCTTAGTCTCACTCTACAGCACTTCCTTACACAAGCCTGAGCCCAGTAGCATGACCTCTCTCCAGCCAGGTTAATTCTGATACCTTAATCCCCTGTGAACAAGCCCACCGCTGGTTTTCTGGATCCAGCCTGCTCTCACACCTGTGTGCTGTCACCTGGCTGCTGTACAGCCAAGCAGAGGAATTCCAGGGGATTGGCCTCTTGTCATTACATGCAGCTTAAATGATGCTGTTTTGCACAAGCGAGATGGAGGGTTAGGGTTTCTCTTAATGAATCCAAGGTATTAGATTGTCAAAGGAATGATATCGTATTTCTTCAGAGGCTGTGTAATTTCTGTTTGGGAAATGCTGATTTACAATGGATTGAAAGGATTTGTTTAAGCACGCAATTTGCCGTCTTAGAAAGCCAAATGTATATTCCAACAGAAACTGTCCTGAGAGATTTCCAAGCATCGTCAGCTGTTGCAGACAGGCCCGTAAAATCAGCTGATGGTTGTCATCTATTTAGTTGTCTTTTTAAAAATTCATCATGCGCTTATTGACAAATTTATCTTCTTAATGGCCGGGTGGAGAGGTTGACAGAGAGGAATGCTGTCTGCTGGAAGAGCTGTGCTAAGTTTGAGGGGTGCTGCTGAAGAGAGATGGTTGTGATGGAATGGGCAGGGAAGGGCTGTGACTCCTCCATTGAGTGTGTAGGGGCACGCTGAATTGGGCTGATTTGCCTGTGAATGGAGCCTTTCCATTATTCTTGTTAGGGAGCTGTCACATCCAATAGAGAAAGTGAAAACCTCCTTTTATCAACCTTTTCTAAGTGAAACAGAACAGGCAATCAATAACCGAATTCAAAACCGGGAGAAAGTCAAGCAGAATGATATGGGGATGTTAAAAAAGGGGGCATTTGTCAAATTCCTAATGAAGAAAAAAAGCTAATAAGTGATAAAACATTTCAGCTCAAGTAAGATGATTAGAATAACAGGAAAGTTATTCATATAAAATATACATTTAATATAAAGCATTAGGATAAAAACTAATATGACTGCTATCTTTGAAAAAAAAAGCTATGTTTGTGAACATAGAAAATAGAATGACAGAGGATGTTTTTATTCTGTTTTTTATTCTTTTCCCAACACAAAATTGTAAGGAAATCAAGTGAATTATGCCAGCTTGTGTGATTCAACAAACACTCATTTATATTGCATTTATAATCACATTAAATTGCCAGGTTTGTTATACAAAAAATCTTCAGAATCATTAACTCAAAATTTGTTGTTATATAAAATAGAAACAATTCAAATGTTCTTACAACAATGTGCTATATCATCTAAATAACTTTAGATACAATACTCATAGTAACAAAAGGAACGCACTGGTACATAATACGCTTTTGTCGCCTAACCATTTCCTTTTGAATGCAGTGTGCAAGATATATTGTAATGCAAGTAACTGCTAAAGAGAAAAGGTCTTTTTTATTTTAGAACTTACAAGCATATTGAGTTGGATATTGATATAGGAATAACAGCACAATGTATGATCTATATTTCAGTCTTGTTACAATAGTTGAATTTAATTTTTTTTTAAAAGCACAAATAATCTGATTGTCCTATCACAGCTATATCCTAAAAAAAAAAAAAAAATAAGATTAATTTTAAAGCCATTTGAAACGTGAAATTTGAGTTTTGCTTCTATGGAATTATATGACTAATGCATAAAAAATGTGTTCATGAATCTATTTTAAATTTGTATTTTAATATTTTAAATGTGGAGTAATTTCAACAAATATATCATGACTTTGTCTTATCGGGCCAAAATGGAATGAATATAACATTCATCAACTAATTTTCATATACTGCGGCTAATCGGCTTCCAGTGTTTTTCCGCTGGATGGAGAAAATGAATCGCATCATTTAGCCCCATCAATCAACCTGGTAATTGATGTCTTAATTGATGGCTGGGTTATACAGTTAAATGAGCACCTTCATTGTGGACTGTCATTGTTCCCTCTTTTCAAACACACTGCCCAGCAAACGGGCAGGATAGAGAAACTTGACAAAGAGATACTAAACCAATACATGAGTTGCTTATTTATTCCAGAGGAGACAATTAGACCAGATCTCATTCTGGGATCCGAATAGAAGAGATGGAGATCAGATTAATTAGCATTTTCCACAAATAAGGTACAAAATAAGACCTGAAACACTTAAAAATGTTTCAATGTTCAACAGATGTTCAGAGAAAGGAGTTTAGCCTTCAGAAAATGTTGTTTGTCCACTTCATGATGTCAAAATATATTTTACATGAGCTGTTTAATTTTCTATCAATTTTAAGTGAGATTTGCAGTTTTGCAGCACTGTTCCCAAAACAAAAGGCATGTCTAATAAATACAGTTTAAAACCTGATTTAAAACCTATTTTCAACATAATAAACATTCAATGTTTAAAAATAAAAATAAAAACTTAAAAAAGGAAAGAATGGATAACAGGGTTGCAATTTAATGGAGGACAGCCATCAAGTGATGTTTAAAACCTACTTTTCATTTATTTGAGCTAAAAATGATCATGAGATCACAGAAACGCATGAGATTTGTGCCTGTAATGCTAAAGAAAACAACAACAACAACAAAAAACATGAATAGGACCCTAAAGTAATGGGACCCGATTCATGGAAAGTGGCAACTGTATTTATCAGTTTGTGATTTCTAAAACTTACTTTCTCCTCTATATTTTTCTCAGGTTGTGGGCTTTCAACGTTCCCGGTTTCACTGCTTGTCTCCGCGGTGACTAAGTGCTGAATCGCTGTGACCGATGGAACTGTCACCCATCCATCTTCACTGGCCTGGCTGCAGATTAAAGCAGAAGGATGTATAAATCAGAGCGCTAATGAATAGCTCTACTCAACGGAGGAGAGAGACTTACCTAATTTTCCATGCCCACTCAGTAGGTCCCACTGATCTTTTCCAGCAATCCTTCCTCCTGAAACTCTCTAGCCAAAGCAGGATGGCTGTCAAACACTGTCTTTGCTTGACAAGTTAGTTGTTAAACACCACCCTAACTAAACTAGTCTTTAAACACTGTGGGGGCAGCAGCAGGTATCAGTGGGAGAAAGGCTGGGTGAAGCGATGGCCTCTCTGAGTGTGTAATCCTGGCCTGCTGATGGTGCTGGGGGGCATTTTGCTTAATTGGGTTACAGAATACTTTAATTACTTCACTTTCCCACATTCTTGCTCTGCGCACAGACACAATGATGGCACGGTGAGAAACTGCAGCCCAGGGCCCTGGAGTGCAGCTGCAGGGTAATTATCATTACGAGCTCCATGCATCTGTATACAAACAAGGCCACAGCTGCTAACTCTCTTAGACTGACGATACATGACACATGAAAGTGCCATTGATGCCACTGAATTCATATATCAATATATAAGAATATATAAGGTTAGTTGACAAAATACTTATGGAAAGTTTACATGCTCGACAGCTTGATGTGATCTCGACTCAACTCATAATATTATGGATGCAGCTTCAATGTGCTCATATTAAGCTTGTAGTAAAGACCAAAAACGTTTACAATAAGAAATTAATTTGCATTATGATATATAAAATCAGTTATGAAACATGATGCCACAATTGTTAGTCACAATTACAAAAGAAAATACTATTTCTTTATTTTTATTATATTTGTTTACTCTGCGCCAAAAGAAAGTAAAAACATTAATAGAAATGGTAAAAAGGATACAAAAATTATATATATATATATATATATATATATATATATATATATATATATATATATATATATATATATATATATATATATATATATATATATATATATATATATATATATATATATATATATATATATATATATATATATATATATATATATATACTGTATATATATCTCATTCAAAAGGTTTGGGTCCGTAATAATTAATACATTTGTTCAGCAAGTATGCATTAAATTGATCAAAAGTGACATTAAAGACATGTATAATGTAACATAAGATTTCTATTTCAAATAAATGCTTTTTTTTAACTTTCTGTTTATCATGAAAAATGTCACTGTTTTCATAAAACAAAAATATATATATATAAACAGTTCAACATTGATATGAAATGATTCTTGAGCACCAAATCAGCATATTAGAATGATTTCTGAACAATCATGCGACACATTACATTTTAAAATATAAAAACAGTTATTTTATATTGTTAGAATATTTCACAATATATATAAAGTTTTCAGTTTTTGATCAAATAAATGCAGCCTTGAGATTTGTTTTAAAAACATTATACTAACCTTAAACGTTTGAATGGTAGAATTTCCATACATATGCATATATGAAAATGTATAGGACCCAGATACACACATATAACTAAATAAAATAAATTAGGTGGACAGCAGAACTTTATGGACACTGGGGTGTGAAGTAAACACTTTAAACAGCCCACAGGGAATTAGCTCATCTAAGGGTGAACTGTAAAAGGAGCATTTTTAGACATTTTGCCCATGAATTAGCCCATAAAAGGTGGTGTGGGAAAGGGCAAGATGGCAGAGGAACAGTGTGTGTGTGTGTGTGTGTGTGTGTGTGTGTGTGTGTGTGTGTGTGTGTGTGTGTGTGTGTGTGTGTGTGTGTGTGTGTGTGTGTGTGTGTGTGTGTGTGTGTGTGTGTGTGTGTGTGTGTGTGTGTGTGTGTGTGTGTGTGTGTGTGTGTGTGTGTGTGTGTGTGTGTGTGTGTGTGTGTGTGTGTGTGTGTGTGTGGAGGAAGCAGGAGGTGTGAAGAATAGTGTGTGATTAGTAGTGTGGATGCAGTGTGGGAGAGGGGGCTGCCCTGGCTGTCAGAACTCAGGCCCACAGTGGCCCAGCGGGAGCCCTGGCTGTGCTCCCATGATGCCCTGTTGCCGTGGCTGAGCCCTGGAATGCGACAGCACACAATGGAAGAGCAGGCCTGAGAAGGCCCTTCATCCTGATAACCACATTAAAGGCCCACCAACATCTGTTGAGGCACAGGAGAAAGGCCCTATCTCTGGGCTTTAACCCCCAACAGCACTAATCATTAACCCCCAGCCCTGAGAAGGAGCCCAATAACAGCACCTTATTTGTCAGGCACCCTGCAGAGGGATCGAGGGGACTATACAGCAAACAGCGTGAGAAGAGCTGGATGATTACTCCTAAAGCCCCAATATACTCATGGCAGAGTTCTTTTTCGTTCTTTGCTAGTAGTTTGAAATACCTGAGCACCGGTAAACTGTTAGCAAACATCCCAACGTCACCAATGGTGCTGGGAGTGGCATTTACACTCACCTAAAGGATTATTAGGAACACCTATTACATTTCTCATTAATGTAATTATCTAATCAACCAATCACATGGCAGTTGCTTCAATGCATTTAGGGGTGTGGTCCTGGTCAGGACAATCTCCTGAACTCCAAACTGAATGTCAGAATGGGAAAGAAAGGTGATTTAAGCAATTTTGAGCGTGGCATGGTTGTTGGTGCCAGACGGGCCGGTCTGAGTATTTCACAATCTGTTCAGTTACTGGGATTTTCACGCACAACCATTTCTAGGGTTTACAAAGAATGGTGTGAAAAGGGAAAAACATCCAGTATGCGGCAGTCCTGTGGGCGAAAATGCCTTGTTGATGCTAGAGGTCAGAGGAGAATGGGCCGACTGATTCAAGCTGATAGAAGAGCAACTTTGACTGAATTAACCACTCGCTACAACCGAGGTATGCAGCAAAGCATTTGTGAAGCCACAACACACACAACCTTGAGGCGGATGGGCTACAACAGCAGAAGACCCTAAACTAAAATGGCCCTCACAGTCACCAGATCTCAACCCAATAGAGCATCTTTGCCCTTCGTGAGCTTCGTGCCCTGGATGTGCATCCCACAAATCTCCATCAACTGCAAGATGCTATCCTATCAATATGGGCCAACATTTATAAAGAATGCTTTTAGCACCTTGTTGAATCAATGCCACGTAGAATTAAGGCAGTTCTGAAGGCGAAAGGGGGTCAAACACAGTATTAGTATGGTGTTCCTAATAATCCTTTAGGTGAGTGAAGGTGATGGGTGAATATTCCTCTCGACAACTAATTACAACAAAAATGACAATGAGAAAACAGCGGTTAAGAAAGCATCTGATCAAAGTCATGTGGAAAAGTTTGCATAAGCTCTGCAATTTGACACTCTAGTTAAGTCATATTTATATAGCACTTTATGCAATAAACTGGTTTCCTCCACACACATTGGTTCATTGATTTCACTTGAAGTATGTTGGGGAATTTAGAGCAGTAATGCACATTGTAGGCTCCAAAATATTCCAACCTGATCTCAAAAGAAAATGTAGCTATTTTGCGAGGTGGTGATTTTGTGTTAATTCGCACATTGTGATTAGTATGAAAACGTATGGCTTTTGGGAAAAAAAATAAGCATGAAGGCCCACCCCTAAACATAACCGTCAGTGGGGCATAAGCAGACTGTATAAAAACGTACTAATAAAATTGGACGCATTCATATAAATTAGCTATGAATAAAAACATAAGATCGTTACGAACTGCCATTAGATTATGTCGAGTATTCCGAACATATTTCATGATTTGATGTTTTATAGACACAAAAAGAGAGAGAGAGATAGATTGCTACGTGCCATAGTTATTATAGTAGTGCAGATTTTCAATGGCATGTGATGTTTGATCCGGATTATTTTTGCAGCAAACGAGCACATTATTGTCTGTGTGCAGGTGTTCTGCATCCTGAAGCACAGAAAGACAAGATATGAGCCAGAAACAGGTGTCCTGTCACAAGAAAACTTCTCACACTCCAGGATCTTCATCTGCCTTGAAGGGCCTTTAAGGTTGCCTCGCTTCCACAGGTTTCAAAGCCTTGCCAATTTCACCAGCATGAAACTGACAAAGCAGAGGGGCTGGAGGTGGGGGCGAACGCAAACAAGAGTGATGTAGAGGAGAGGTGAGTGTCTTTCTCTCTGGCGTTTCATACGCGGCACTCTCTGTATACGGGCTCCGAGATTAGGAGCCGCAGGAGGTACCCCTAATGCACGGACTCCTCAAGTACCTCCACACAAGTAAGCCCATTCACCAGTAGCTCATTACACGGGCAATTAAGTGTCATGGGGGGGAGGGGGGCTGAGGGGCCCAAATGAGGGCCGCAAACCATCGTGAGGAGCCCCTTCCCCCCGGCCCACTCCTCCCGGCGTCTTCACCTGGGCAGGCCAGTGGACACCTGCCTCTTCTAATGAAGATCCATGGCCTCATTTCCATTTCTGGAGTCGTATCAGAGACGGCGGCACACAAAACCGTGCCTGTGTCCTCCGGTCCAGAGAAGCGGATAGAATGACATGGCTAAGTGCTCTTGCAGAGCTGGGGCAGCTGTAGGGCCTGAAAATGGGGTTTTGGGAGGTTTGAAGTGGGGTGCTGCGTTGCCTACGATGCTGCTCTCCTGCTTATTGGAGGGTGCTTCAGGTTCCGATCAGCCACAATGGCTGCTGAAAGCTTCCTCTGCTCTTCGTTTATAATGAGCGGATCTGCAGAAGGCAGGAGAGCCTGAGGAAAAAGTGCTCGCAAACAATTCTCACCTCTGTCCAATTCAGGTCGACTTATTCATAACTTCTGAAAGCATCTGTAAATATATGATGAAGCATTTTCACTACAGAGCCAATATATTCCCATTAGCGACCGGTAGGGGTGTAACGGTACACAAAACTGACGGTTCGGTACGTACCTCGGTTTTGAAGTCACGGTTCGGTACAGCAGTTTTACAAAATTGTGGTTTACTGAAGAAAAAAAGTGTCTGTCCTTAAATGAATTAAATTATAAATTAAAGTTTATTGAAGATATTGCTGTGTAAACTATATACACTCTAAAAAAAAAGGTTCTATATGGCACCAAAAATGGTTCTTGGCTCGTAATCATGGGGGAACCTTTTTTAGTGCTATATAGCGCCAATTTTGGTGCTTCAGTGGTTCTTCAGCGGTTCTTCAGAGGTGCTATATAGCACCTTAGTCAAAGAACCGGTGAAGAACCTCTGAAGAACCACTGAAGAACCACTGAAGCACCAAAATTGGTGCTATATAGCACTAAAAAAGGTTCCCCTATGATTACGAGCCAAGAACCATTTTTGGTGCCATATAGAACCTTTTTTTTTTAGAGTGTAGGGAGCCCTTACTTGCACATTAATATTAAAGATGAACAACAAAGCCCAAACTATTAGCCTAAATTCAGTTGCTATTTATTTTTAGGTATAATAATCAACACTCATAAGCTTCACATAAGGCTGTTTTTGCATTAATTTTTATATCTAATTTATAAAATTATGTTTTTTCTGCAATTCGTTGTTGAAATATAATCATTTATACACAGTGAGTGTCATTTTCATGACAGGTTTATTTAAACATATACATGAAATAATCAAGACATCACTAACAGGTTCAGTAGAATATAATGAATATATAGGCTAATAAAGTGCATATATTTAGCGAAATAGTTGATTTCTCCAGTGAACTAACAGCTGTGGACACTGAATGACTGCCTGAGGAAAATGTGATGCTACATGACATTGTTTACAAGCTGTTTTAATATTGACGTCTTTCCGTGGTTGAAACACTGATTGAGCGATTACACCACATATGATACGTTTCAGTGTTAATGTATCCTCAACATACCTTAAGATATTAATTCATGTTTATTCTTTAGGAAGAGATGATCGCGTTCACACGCACGCGGCAGCTTGAGCTGTGTCTACAGTGATCAGTTGTCACATTAAAGAGCGTCAAAATGGCATTTATCGTTTGAATTTCGTGATAAAATGGACTGAATATTTAATATGTTCGTGTGGGAACTCGGATTGAAGTGTGTTCCGCGCTTAAAACAAGCCGACTGTTAACTGTTAAAGATTGCATTCGTAACATTTCAGTACACACGCGCACCGTACAGAAAGCCCTGTACCGAAACCTTTCGGTACGAATACGTGTACCGTTACACCCCTACTGCTCATAAAAGTAAAAGTCTCTTAAAAGTCATTCATAGCACCTTCCTTCCATGTATCTGGAAGTCAATATAGGATTGAAATGTTCAATGTTAATTCAAATGAATTATAAGGAAGGACAACTCTTTTGTGGAAGTAACTTGTGTTACTTATTTGGAAAAGTAACTTAGATATTTTAGTTGTAAATGTACAAGTAATGCGTCACTTTAATAGTTACTTGAATAAAAGTAATCTGATAACATAACTTGTGTTACTTGAAATGCGTTACCCCAACACTGTTAATAAAAGCTGGATGACTTGTGTTGCTACAAGACATGCAATGTTTTTTTGTTTTTTTATATTGTATGGTGGAGAAAATGCTATTATTACAAATAAAGCTCTTTCTGATGTACTAGTATGTAAAAGTTTTATCAGATTTTTTATTTTTTTTATTTTATGCCAGGGTACAAATTATTCGCTGTAAATCAAGACGACAAGAGATTCAAACAATAAGAATAACCGTGTTGATTAGTTTTCTGTCAACAAGTATCCAAACTGTTGCTCACCTGTCTAATAAAACACGTAATATATTAAAGCATGTTTGGACTTCTACGGAAGTAAAACTTGACATTGGGGGTAATGCGGATATGATGTCAATATAATAAAATACATAAAGTATATTTGTATAATTTAACATTTGTGAGATGTCATATGATGTCATTGACAGGCGACGTTACACAGATTAAAATGGCTGATTTCTCTGGACTTTTGGAAATTGTGGGACGTCTGGTCACAACTTGATCTGCATAAAACAGTAGGATAAATAAGTTCTTTCAGTCCAGTCACATGATATCATAAATAGGTATTTAATTATGTATAGGTTCATTAAGTTTTATTTAGATCATTCATTACCAATTAAAGCAGCGAAATGGACCATGACCTGATGGGGATGTACAGCAAACATATAAAAACTGCACTGGCTAATCATTTGCTGCTCATTAATGCCACTCTTTATTTTCAGGACAGTAAAATAGAGTTAGTCTTGTGGTCTGTTCCACACTTCTCGCTGAAAGCTCCATTCAGGAGTGCAGCGTGTCTCTCAATACGATTGTGGGATCCTCCCTTGTTAACATGTTCAGGCTCACCGCCTCCTCTCAGCACCTGAGGGCAAGCGTAGCACCCAGAGCTCAGGTAATGGAGGAAGAGGAAGGGCAGAGTGAAAATAAACAAGCACAGTCTCCATCCGTTGTGCCTCACCTGCTCTGCTCTGTTTCAAACTCTGACACGGGCCGCATCAGAGGTCTGTGGATGGGATAACCTTGCAGTGCTGTGCTCAGTGATATTGTCATATCAATAATTATACTAGTCAACCTGCATTTTTGTGGGAGTTTTATGACTTGTATATGGACATAAAATCCGGTTTTGTTACATATTACACAATTCCAGCCCTCAAAGCATTATTTTTTTTAAAACGTTTAGGCTACTATAAGTTACACTACAAACTACAAACAAAAAGTAGCTAAAAGGAGCTAAGACGACAAAATTATACTATATAATATAATACGGCCTATCTGTTCAATAAATTGTATAATTGATCATTTAATCATTTAATTTGCACACACAAAATGGGTTTGAATGAATGAACAGTATCAAATTTGAACGTTTATTTTAAATACAACAAAAACAATAATTTACATAACCGAGTCGAAAGCATATAGCCTAGGCTAGAGTACAGAGGAATCGAAATGGTGAATCATTTTTGTGAATCTGTTTATTTACATGAGCCATACGAACCGATTCAATATAATGAATTGGGCATTCCAATCCTAGATCAGGACGAACCGATTCAACAGAATGAATCAGACTTTCTAACGCTACATATGAAAGCTAGAGGACCGATTAAGAAGAAACTGATTTACTGTAATAAATGAGACTCCCCAACGCTACAAATGAAAGGGAGATGACCGTTTAGCATTAACCGATTTACTCAAATGAATCGGAATGTAAAACGCTAGAGAGGACCGTGAGTGCATTTGGCTATGCTACACTGCTGTTCGTTGTTTAAGTATTAGCTTGATACTGTCGCGCTATGGAAAACGTAGTTGTTGGTAGCGTTGCAACTTTACGTTAGGTACTCCCAAACAGTTGTGAGCATATGTGTGTTTAGGTGTACTTTGTGCCCCAGGCATGGTTACACAATGGGTTTGTGTGTCAGAGTTTGCGCTTCTAAGCAGCAGATCTGGCTTCCCCAGCTCTCTTTCCACTCACCTGTGACGGAGCACTTCCCCTGGTCGGCTCTTATCAGCCCATAGAGGAAATACCTGCCACAGGTAAACAGGACCTCGTGACCCTCAGGCTTTGCACTCATGCTCAAGCAGACACGATGTTGTTCTTTCTGCCCTGCCCCCACCTGCCCTCTCCCACCCCCTCTTAAAATGTAATCTTATCTAAATATCAGCAGGTGTAAGACAAGAGCCTGCTTATCATGATAGATTCAGTATGTTCAAAATTGATCAACAGTGCCTCAGCACAAATGCATTTCTGACTGCCTGTAATGATGCTGGTAGCACTTTAAAATGACATGTCCTCTTTCTCAGAGATTATTGAGAAACCGCATATCAAATCCACGCTTAAGAACTAGTTTACTGCATAAACCCATCTAAAGTATTTTTTATTGAGACCATGTCATTTTATAAAATTGTAAATTCATGTTAGACGTTGTTTAATTCTATTGGACACACCATCCAATATAAATATTTTTAAATGTATGTATTTTGTCCCTCCAATCCTGTGGTTACATATTAATTGGATTCAGTTATGGCATGGCATTGTAAGTTTTTTTTATTTATTTGTATTAACATATTCATTTTCATCCATTTGATTATGTATTTACTTATCAATTACAAAACCCTTGTATTCATTATTTTAGTAAATAAATTTATATTTATTAGTATTAATACATAATTTACAAGAATGCGGTTGTATTTTTTACAGACATTTTTAAAAGTTGAAAGGCTATTGTACAAAGTAGGCCTGTCATGATTATTGATTAATCAGACTTTATTATATTATATTATATTATATTATATTATATTATATTATTAATTTTCACACCATTGAAGTCTTTAGGTCTATCTTATTGTAATTTTTATTACTTTGTACAATTTCAAGTAGAATAACTGTAATTATTTGCATGACAATTAATAATCAGCACAAAATTCTTGATTACGATAGGCCTAGTACAAAATACTTTCCTTCAAATTAAAAATAACTGTGCATGTCAAATCACCAAATTTTCGTTTTAAATGACCAAATAAAATGTTCTCTCTAAGGGAAGGGATGTGACATTATTTACAGTCAAACAATAGTATACTAAAATAATAAATCATTGTTAGGGAATTCCTAAAGCATGCAGTAATGTTCCCTTCTGCCTCTGGTGGAAGGGTCCCTCCGGGACCAGTGACCCTGTTGAGGAGGCACATTCTCACAGGTCCAGAAAGCAATACGTCCCGCACAAACAGAGAGAGTGGGGGTGAGACCTCCAGGACAGCAACTCACCCAAGACACCTCAGGGTCAGGGTTACTCTCTTACAGGGTATTCTCTCTCTCTCTCTCTCTCTCTCTCTCTCTCTCTCCTCTCTCTCTCTCTCTTTCTCTCTCTCTCTCTCTCTCTCTCTCTCTCTCTCTCTCTCTCTCTCTCTCTCTCTCTCTCTCTCTCTCTCTCTTACCTCTGGCCAGCATAGCTCTGCCCTTCCCTACCATGTTACCTGAGCCACATGCACCAATGCTGCCCTTTATTTGATGGATGTGGTTTCCCACACTGACACTGATGGGTGACGAGAGCCCCTCCAACCCCTTCCTGCTAAAACATTGTGATTGATAAAGGAAATACGATCCCCTGATTATGTTAAAAAATAATCGAAATTTCAAACTTCAAAATATCCAAATATACATAGATAACACGTTAAAAGAATAGTTCACCCCAAAATGAAAATTCCGTCATAAATTTTCTCGTTACAAACCTGTATAAATGTTTTTCTTCTGCTGAATACAAAATAAGATATTCTGATAAAAAATACGATATATTTTTTTCCATACTATGCAAGTCAACTGTTTGGTTACCCATATTCTTCAAAATATCTTATTTTGTGTTCAGCAGAAGAATTGAACTCATACAGGTCTAGATCAACTTGAGGGTGAGTAAGTTATGACATCATTTTCATTTCTGGGTGAACTATCCCTTTAAGGTTTTACTGCACTCTAAAAAAGGTTCCATAAGGGTGTTTTTGCTGCAATGCCATGAAGAACCATTTTTAATTCCCCCCAAAAAACTTTCAGTGAACAATTCTTAAAAGACACAATTTTTTCACTATAAGGAACCTTTTGTGGACTGTAAAGTTTAACACCTTTCTTCATGGAACCAAAGATGTCAATAAAGAACCTTTATTTTTAGGAGTATGATCTGCTCTGAGTTGAAATCTTGCTCACACTTAAAGTTATAGTTCACCCAAAAACTAAATTTTTATCTGCTTACCCCTAGGGCATCCAAGATGAAGGTGTCTTTGTTTCTTCAGTAGAACACAAATGAAGATTTTTAACTCCAACCGTTGCTGTGTGATAGGCGTATAATGCATGTCAATGGGGATATTTTAGAGAATGAGAGCAATGAGAGTAAAAACACATAGACATACGAATCCTTATTAAACCATGCAGCTCGTGGCGACACATTGATGTCTTAAGACACGAACCGAGCGGTTTTCTTCGAGAAACCGAACAGTATTTATGTAATTTTTTTACCTCTTATCAGACGAATGTCATCTAGCTTTCCCAGCACCATAACTTCCGGCGAATAAGGTCAAAATACTAGCGCGATCAAAGATATTTATATATATATATATATACGTAGATGCCTCATTTGACCGATCTGCACAGGTACTAATGAGGAATCTATGTATATATATGATCGCGCCGGTATTTTGCATACATTTTGACCTTATTCGCCAGAAGTGATGGTGCGGGGACGGCTGATGCAGAGCCATAGAAAACAATTAAATACATTTTTAAATATGGATATTTTTTCTTACACAAACGCATCGTTTCGCTTCAGAAGGCCTTTATTAACACCCCGGAGCCGCGTGGAGCACGTTATTTGACGGACAGATGCATTTTTTTATGGACTTCAAAAACAGAACAACTATTACTGCTATTATAATGCTTGGATTAGCCAGAACATTTTTAGTATAACTCAGATTGTATTCGTCTGAAAGAAGAATGTCATAAACACCTCGGATGACTTGAGGGTGAGTAAATCATGGGCTAATTTTCATTTTTGGGTGAACTATCCCTTTAAACTTTCTAGGAGGTTTTTACCAAGCTCCTATTTTCAAACAGCAGATTAAAAGTCCAAAGCTTACACAATATGAAAATGTCTTAAATTAGACCCCCCTCAGTATCTTCCAACAGGCAGGTTTACATCCCAGCCCAATCCAACCTAGACTAGGATAAGTGAGCATCAACACCAATATGTTGATTTACTAATTAGGGCCAGTACTTCCCTGCAGTTTTTGAATGAGGCAGGAGCACTTGTCTTTGTCTTATTATCACTGGTCATCCATCCCCCTGCCCACTCCTCAATAGCCCCTGGCCCAGCAGATAGACCAGGACAGAGATAAGTAGAACAATGGGTCAGGCAGCAGACCAGGCCCACTGCAGTCTTCTATCTCTGTCCCCATCTCACTGCCTGTCTGTGTGTCTGCACAGAGGATGTTGTTAAAGCAAGAGCAAACACTCAAACATCCTGCGCCAGCTCTATCACGTCCCCCTAATCTCTCTCTCTCTCTCTCTCTCTCTCTCTCTCTCTCTCTCTCTCTCTCTCTCTCTCTCTCTCTCTCTCTCTCTCTCTCTCTCTCTCTCTCTCTCTCTCTCTCTCTCAGTGCTATTTTCCATCTCTTGCAAGACAAGATGCTTGTGTGGATTTTTCACAAGGATTTTCAGGGGGGGGGGGGGGGGGGCTATTCTATGGAGCATTTCTGCAAACATTTCTATAGTTTCTTTTAGAGTTTCTAGGTCATTATGTAAAGGATATTGTACAGTCATCCAGTCATTATTACAAAATTAAACCCCTTCAGGGTGATACAAGACCCCTCTGCTTCATATATACTTCATAAACTTAAATAAAATAAAATAATGCACAGTAGGAAATTGGTTGTCTGTGGCTATTGCAATTGACCAAATATGTACTGTAAAAGAGGAAAGTAAATTAAAAAAAGTGTGTTTTTGAATGAAGTTGCTTATGCTCCCCAAGGTTGCATTTGTTTGATAAATACAGTAAAATAGTATAGTGAACTATTAATACAATTTAAAATAACTATAACTTATTCCTGTGATGGCAAAGCTGAATTTTCCAGTCTTCAGTGTCACATGATCCTTCAGAAATCATTTGAATATGCCGATTTGCTGCTCAAGAATCTTATCTTATTATTATCAAAGTTGAAAACTTTTTCCAGGATATAAAACAAATATAAAACAAATTTATGTTGATCTCAGCATTGTTAGTCCGAAAGTGATTTACATACGTTCTGCATGTCGTCCTACAGCCCAGTGTTAAGCTGATGAGAAGAGAGAGAGTGGTGAAAAGAGAGATATGGCCCTCCTCCCCACTCTCTCTTTCACACACTGTTCTCTCTGTAGACTTGACAATATGCACGTGCACTGTTTCAGGCCCGGGAAACCCTGGCAGAGGCAGGTTAATATTGGGAGCACTTGACAACAATGGAATGTTATAAAAAGGTGCAGCTGTAATAAGTTCTTTGTTGGGACCTTCCATTTCCACCACGTCATATCATTACTCATCCTGCTAACCAATTTACGGGTTGCCATGGCAACCACAGCAGGCCAAAGCCAAGAGGCAAGCGTGGAATCTCAATGGCTGTAGGGGAATAAAAAGTGGTGGACAGACAGAAGTGTACGAACTCCTCTATGTCCTAAATTAATTTTTATTTTACATTCATTTGCAAATGAATTTGTTTTGCCATGTAAAAAATATGGATCAAATGTATTCAGATTTAACTGGGGTTTAAACATGACCCCCATGGTTAACTGCCGTTCACCCTCTTATACAACAATAATGTGAGGTAAATAATGAAAGACAGGGAAAACATTTTAAGTTGAGGTGGAAAATAAATGAAATACAGTACATAATTCATAAATAAATAGAGTATACATTAAATCCTGAGTTTTTTTTATTATTTAGTACATATTTATTCTTCCCTTTTATATTTTATAATGCTGGTCTAATTCAATCTCTTTTTTTTGGCACAGCAACAGTTTCATGTGTCCGTGTCCACGTGACTTCACTGGGCATGCTGGGATACACGTAACCGTGTTCCGGCTGTGGAGGTATGCAGGGCCGGGCCGGTGGGCGTGTGGTGAAATCCAGTTCGCCTAAGCGCACAGGTCAGCGCTGGCCGGTCAGCAGCTGCTGCCTGGCCGCGGTCCCACGCTTCCCAGGCTGGGGGGAGGATTGACAGGTCAGTAATAAAATCAGGCGCCCTGGCTGAGCTCAGAGCTGCCCATTGTTCGAGGGCCAGGCCCGCTGCTGCTGTTTACTCTCTCCCATATGCATTATTCAACGGCCCAGGAGCTCCCAGAGAAAGGGGCCCCATTCAGGGTGCCTCTTGCCCATGTTTTGTTTTGCTAATTTTCAATTAAAATAAACCATGGTGCTAAGGGGGGAGTAAGAGGGCGCAAGGGAGAGATAGTCCCAGTACTATTTACCCTGTGACGTCTAAAGGGATTAGGCTGATCACATAAATGACAATAAAACACTACTTATTGAGTATTATGTCAGTGACATATCTGTTATTTTAAATAAGGGGTGGACTGTGGGACAATGAGGTGTGATGCTGTTTCAGTTTGGTTTAATTTTACAGGGGATGTCTGAATCACTTTTGCACACTAATAAGCTTGAGAGTCCAAACTCTGTAGTTATGTGGTTGTTTTATAAGAATTGTCGCTTTGTTCAGTGATATAGTTTCAATCTGTTGCTTGTCATTTTTATATAATGAGTTATATAAAATATAACTAAAAAATATTTTTTTAATATAAGTAATTAAAACCAGTAACACTAATGTTCAAAAGTTTGGGGTCAGTAAGTTTAAAAAAAAAAAAAAAAAAAAATATATATATATATATATATATATATATATATATATATATATATATATATATATATATATATATATATATATATATATATATATATATATATATATACTTTTATTCAGCAAGGACTCATTAAGTTGATCAAAGATGACAGTAAAGACCTCAAGGGGGATTTAAAATACATTTATTTTACGTTAAATATACTACAAATATACACTCACCTAAAGGATTATTAGGAACACCATACTAATACTGTGTTTGACCCCCTTTCGCCTTCAGAACTGTCTTAATTCTACGTGGCATTTATTCAACAAGGTGCTGAAAGAAAATGTTGGCCCATATTGATAGGATAGCATCTTGCAGTTGATGGAGATTTGTGGGATGCACATCCAGGGCACGAAGCTCCCGTTCCACCACATCCCAAAGATGCTCTATTGGGTTGAGATCTGGTGACTGTGGGGGCCATTTTAGTACAGTGAACTTATTGTCATGTTCAAGAAACCAATTTGAAATGATTCGAGCTTTGTGACATGGTGCATTATGTACTGGAAGTAGCCATCAGAGGATGGGTACATGGTGGTCATAAAGGGATGGACATGGTCAGAAACAATGCTCAGGTAGGCCGTGGCATTTAAACGATGCCCAACTGGGGCCTAAAGTGGGCCAAGAAAACATCCCCCACACCATTACACCACCACCACCAGCCTGCACAGTGGTAACAAGGCATGATGGATCCATGTTCTCATTCTGTTTACGCCAAATTCTGACTCATCAGACCAAGCAACATTTTTCCAGTCTTCAACTGTCCAATTTTGGTGAGCTTGTGAAAATTGTAGCCTCTTTTTCCTATTTGTATTGGAGATGAGTGGTACCCGGTGGGGTCTTCTGCTGTTGTAGTCCATCCGCCTCAAGGTTGTGCGTGTTGTGGCTTCACAAATGCTTTGCTGCATACCTCGGTTGTAACGAGTGGTTATTTCAGTCAAAGTTGCTCTTCTATCAGCTTGAATCAGTCGGCCCATTCTCCTCTGAACTCCGGCATTTTCGCCCACAGGACTGCCGCATACTGGATGTTTTTCCCTTTTCACACCATTCTTTGAAAACCCTAGAAATGGTTGTGCGTGAAAATCCCAGTAACTGAACAGATTGTGAAATACTCAGACCGGCCCGTCTGGCACCAACAACCATGCCACGCTCAAAATTCTTTCCCATTCTGACATTCAGTTTGGAGTTCAGGAGATTGTCTTGACCAGGACCACACCCCTAAATGCATTGAAGCCACTGCCATGTGATTGGTTGATTAGATAATTGTATTAATGAAAAATTGAACAGGTGTTCCTAATAATCCTTTAGGTGAGTGTATTTACATATGTGTGTACTTAATATAAATACCCTGCAATTATACTTACTTAAGTATATTTGATTGTGCTCAAATGAAACTATTGTAAGTATACTTTAGGTACACTTTAAATATCTTGCATTTAAAGCCTGATATTATACAGTGATCATACTGCCCTTACTAATAGTGATATTCAAACACATTTTAGGCTTAATATTAAGAAATGTGCATTGTGCAATAAAGAAGGACTCCAATGTTTGATTAGAATATTTAAGTCTCAAGCAATATGTTAGTAAAAATGTTAATGTTTTTTAGTATACTTACTTCACTAAGGACATTATAATGTCACAAACGTTGCTGTTCTTTTGAACTTTGTATTCATAAAATTATCCTGATAAATGTATCACTGTTTTCACAAAAATATTAAGCGGCATGTCATGAAAACACAATGTTTTCAACATTGATAATAAGAAATGTTTCTTAAGCAGCAAATCAGCATAGAATGATTTCTGAAAGATCATGTGACACTGAAAACTGGAATAATGGCCATTATAGAAAAGTTATTTACCATTGTAATATTACAATATTGATGCTTTTGCTATATTTTGGATCAAATAAATGCAGCCTAATTCAAAAGTCATCACATTTGATGAGTTGAATAAAGATTTGAAGATGTGGTAACAGATTGTGTTGATACGCAGCATATTAACCTGCAGAAAGACACATGACCTGCAGATCATTAAATATCAGCATGCCCGACACCATGGGCTAATCAATAAGTGCACTGATAGGTTTTTGTTGTTGAGTTTTTTCACACAGGAGGGGGCTACACTAACCAAGAGGGTCTGCGGACAGATGCAGTGACAGTGGGGAGTGAGGAAAGTTAAAGATTCACCACACATCTGTTACTCTGCCACAGAGCGGACTCTCAGGCACCTACCCCTGCTGTCTGCCGGCTTGCCCGCCTGCCTGGGTATGTCTGTCTGTCTTCCTGCCTGCTCCCCTTAATATGTGACTGCGTGCTGTCCACCTGTCTCTCTGAATGTGATTCCTGCATCTGTCTTCTCTGCGTGCTCACCACACTGTCAGCCCAACTGACCAACTGCTTCCTGTTGTGTACATGCTCATCTTTAAATCGTACAGAAACTTCAATCACCTGCCTAACGAACCCGCCATTTTTTTGCAACCATCGCCTGTCAACAGTCAGCTGTACATTTATATTATACCAAGTTTTAATTATAGCTAAAAAGACCAGTCTATTTTAATCAGGAGTGCTGTATAATGAATTCTGCCAGTCATTTAGAGCTCTGCCCGGCAGTTTTCACAATTGTTTGGTCCAAAACCCGAATTTGATTCCACCTCATCTTTTCAAGCGGAATTGGGGAAGTTTTTCATATCCGAAAAACTGTTTTTACAACAACTAAACAAACCAAACTCTGTCGTCTCATAATAATAAGTACAATCTCTTTAGATGCATTGAGAAACTATAGAGGCAAAATGCTCAAGACACATGAAGTAATAGTTCAAAAAATCTTCTTTTTTAATTTTTTTATAGAAGTTTATCGACCCTTTAGACAAAATAAAAAAGCCTGTCTTTTATTGAGTATCACGTCACACCAGGCATTTATGGCTAATATAGTGTAATATAGGAGAATATGGGGCTCATGCTTGCGAAGGGAAAAAACGTTTGTTTTTTTCAGAGGCCCAAACTGAGCAAAAATGTAAAAACAATAAAAAGGATATAAATTGGTGCAATTGCTAGATTTTTATATGCCAAAAAAGTATGATGAAATTCTGCTAGCTTATGTTCATCAGTAAAATTTTTGTAACCGTATAGCAGACTACTTACATAAAATGCATACTGTATCAGTTGTCACTCTTTATGTCCCAATAATATAAATGCTTAGTTTTATGATCAAAGCTCTGTAGTTTTTGTTGTGGGGGACAAAACATATAATGCAATGCAATACAATGACGATTGAGAGATGTAGAAATTAAGTTCTTCAAAAGGCTGATTTTAGCATGTTTTTTTATTTTTATTTTTTAAAACAAATATGTATGGATAATCAAGGCAAGCCTAGCAGTAAGTGTTCATCTTGAAATAATATTAACAATATTTTGTATTACATTTATTCACAGCAAAGTGACAGGTGTACCACCAACTGAAGGTGGGCAAGCTGCTGTACCCCTAAAAGTACAATATTGACAGTTTAGCATTCTAGCAGATATGTATTAAATTCCTGCCTTGCGATTGCTTATGTGGTTTAGGAGCTGATTTAGCTATTTTATTGACAGTGAAATTAGACGGCAGTAAATTCGTGAAATATTGAGAAACACGGAACCGAGTCAAAACTGTGTCTTCTGCATGAGCGTCATGTGTGCTTACCACTAGGCCACAGTCTGACCTCCTAATGATTTTTGCTTTTTTTATAAGTTTAGGTAACAAAGTGTTCCTGTGGCTAAAACAATACAGCATGCTGCTAGCAACACCAAAGCCATAAGTTAGATTCCCAATGAGTGCATAAGCATATAAAATGACAATGAATGCAATGCAAGTCGGTTAGTGTAAAAGTCTGACAAATGCATTAAAAAATTTAAGTAAAACTGTTTGGGAGTATTTAGAGTTGTTCCACCTGTCAACCCTATACAACAGCATGAATCGTGTGTCTATCCTTCTCTTTGAACTGTAATCCCGAGCCCTCTCATCTCCTCAGGACTCATTGTGTGGCAGCGGTTTCATTGCAGATAAGATGTACATAACTGGAAAAAAATAAGGACCTTGGGATGGGGAACAGAGAAGTTCAGGAGACACGAGTGGAGTCAGGAGTGGAGAAGAGCGCATGTCCTCTTGGGTGAGCTGAATGGGCTTCATCCCCCGCTGGGTGCAGGTGAGCACTCGAGGCAGGCTCGCACCTGCCCTCTTTGTTCCTGACTGATGGGTTTACGGCGAGAGGGATCTGTCTGCCTCGTAAAGCCAGCGGGCCGAGGGGCAGTAAAGCCTAACTGCTGTCAGAGCTTTGTGTGAGGGTGTGAAAGTGTGTGTGAGGCCCTGAGAGACAGGACAGATCATCAGGGAGCATCACACAATGCAGACAGACTGACAAAAACAATTACGCTTCTGTAGAGGATTCCCAGACAAAACCAAGTCATTAAAGCAACAGTTAACTGCTATTTATACAGAGAGGTTTAACATTTAAAAAGTTAAACCAAGTTGACCTCTAGGCGCCTAATTAGATTTCTGCATGTCTAATATTACAGAATAAAAAGGAAAGTGTCTGCAACATAGGACCAGAGACTTGTCATGTGGCACAACTTACCCCACGTTAGGGGTAATTCGGTGATATCAAAAGCTATATTTTGGGGGGGAATACATAAACCATTCACATTTCAAAGAAAAATATGGATAAAAATGAGGAGGTGACACAATCCACTTTCAAGTTCATTTCTTTATTCGTAATTTCAAAGAAACATTTCAATGTAGGGAAGCATTTTCAACATTTTGTAATATTGTTGATCAAATACTGAAAAGAAACTGGATGTTTCAAAGTTTATTATTACTAGTTACGCCTAAACGTATGGTTAATTTTTATAATGGTTATTGTAAATAACAGGGCCAATTAAATTTGTGTGATATATACACACATGCATACATATAAAGCATAACACTTGGGGGAAGAAAAATTAAATAATTCAAATGGGAAAACACAATACCTTATCATTTTTCAGTAAAGAATGCTGAGATATTTGTACTTGTAAACAAGACAAAAATATAGTATATAATATAACAAAAATATCTTAATCCCAGGAAGATATATGAAATGAGCCCTTCTATACATATATGGTCATGTGACAAAAACGATACAGCTTGCTAGATTAAGGGGGGTGACATATTTTATGTGAAGAGACTGATAAAAAAAACTGTAACAGCTTATTTTTTGAGGTCTCGCTGACCAACACCCAGCCCAGTGTTCAGTACACAGAGAACTGTTCTTAGCGCTCTTCCTGCTACTGTCAGTGTCTGATTTCACACCGCTAATGACTATGCACTGTTTACAGTGCCTCCTTTATTCTTTGCAGGGTCACATTACTACTGCCTCAGAGAAAGGACACAGCACACACACCCACAGACTGGCCACTGATATAAAATACAGTTTTTTCCTAATATGTCAGACCTCTGTAACTCAGTGGCAGTGTTTTAAAATGAAATGATGTGAAGATCCTGATGCTCAGCGGTTTCTAACACGGAGGCCCATGACAGACATCACACCTCTGAGCACTCTTGTGGACACAAAAATGACGGTACAAAAATAAGCACCCACACTAATGTTTAATTTATACGATTCTCTCAGGATATCATATCTCACTGATAAGAAGCAAATTACGTGACTGAAAGGAAGGCTAAGAGATTCAAAAATCTGTGCTTTTTTGGCAAGGGCATCTTAGAAACCAATTACCACACAAGAAATAGATCATTATTTCTTCTAAGCAGAGAGTCTTGGGGGGTGGGGGGCAAAGGTGCTTGCTAAAAGGATGGGTAGGGTTTTTTTTTTTTTTTTTTAGATTGAGAACAGCACAATAAAGACATAATCATCTCCTCCTCAACTTTTCCTATCCAACTTTCAGATTTTAATTTGCCGTCTGTGAAGTGGTACCTAATTTACTTTCGCCTCGTCCCTTCAATGCGCCATTGTTACGGCGGCAGAGACTCAGAGTTTCCTCTCTTAGCTCACTTCGGCGTGAAATTGGTTTAATGAAGCTGAAAGGTATGAAGCTCTCACAACACTGCGGATTCCAGCGACACTGCTTCATCACCCCCTCACGCCCCCCAAACTCACATTACGCCCACAAGTTATAAAGCAGCGCATAAAAGATCGCTATCTCTCACATTACATCAGTGGATATTGCTGTCCCTTTCAGAGTGCCAGCGTTCAGACGAACCGCTGAGAGACAAGCCGAGGCCGTCGGTCTCAGGGACATGCTCTGGGTGCTTCAGATTCATTTGAAGAATCATATCGCTCCAAATCAAACTCAAGAATCTAACATTCTGAGTTTGGTGGAGGAGATATTGATCAGTGTGTTTTCCACCTCGGAGTATCCCGTCTTTTCCATGCAGTGACCCTGTGAAATGCGTTCTCATGTTACCGTTGCGACTGGGTGTGACACTTGTGGGAATGCAACGGAAGTCCTAGGAGATTATTTTGAGTGTGTCAGTATGATTTTGTTTGTGTGTGTATGCTTGTGTGTGTGTGTGCGTGTTATATTAATATGATCTCTTGTGGCATATCATTTACAGCTTCTTGCCCCCCTTTTGGACAATTGCATGAAAATGCATCCGTAACTGAATATTCAGGTCTGTTCTGGTTTCAGTCATGTTTCAGGATCTGCAGGGAAATGGACATGAGGAAAAAGGATTAACAAATACCAGACTGCACAGATTTGTGTGTGTGGATATTTGCTGGGGACCAACTTTCTGAAGAACAAACTTGTGTCCCCACAATGAAAATTAAATGTTTTCATTGGTATCTGAAACGGGTTAAAACTATGTGCAGAAAGTATAATTAACTTAGAAAGTGGGAATAGGAAGTACACACTTTATAAAACATAATAAAGAGAATCTCATACAGGGAGCATAATTACAAAAAGTCTTTCTTAATCAGTATTTTTGTCATACTTTCCAGCAAATAAATCTAAACATTTACATTTACTTAAGAGGCAAAATTGCGTCAATACATTTGTATAGATAAACAATAATGCACTTAGTGAGGAGAGGTGATTTTATATATATATATATATATATATATATATATATATATATATATATATATATATATATATATATATATATATATATAGTTTTTAAGCTTTAAAGAAGTCTCTTATTATTATCCAAGGCTGCGTTCGTTTATTATAAAATAATATTTTTCTATTTCATTATATTTTTTAAATTTAGTTTATTGCTGTGGCGATATTGAATTTATATGTATTTGTTTTTTTGTTTCAAGCATAAATATATCGAAACTAAATTTAGTGAGGTCAATGCTAAAAAACAAATTGCAAATGAAGCAGCCTAAACACTTTCACAATATAAATCAATATTTAATGAAGATGATTTTTTTTTTTCTGAACAAGACAATAATTAAAAATATATATTTTTGTGTGATGATATTGACATTTCAAATAACATGCCCAGTAAGGTCAATTACAAGTCACAGTTTATGTGACTGCCATCATCATCCAAAAAACCCACAAACTTTATCCTTGGTGCCAAAGCATTTGAACACGAACTGCTTCTTACATTCACTACTAAAAGAGTTTACATTTCCATGGACTTTACAACCACTTTGGTGACATTCCCAGCCTCGTCCATAGTAAAGAACTGAACAAAATAGATTCCCTAAATTGTCACCATTATCATCTGTAAGCGATTGCGCAAAACAGCCTCTATGAAAAGGAAATTGTTCAAAACACTATTCCCTGCGTCTACCTTCATTCGATGCAGGTAGAAATGAGAGCGATCATTCAAACGCACATGCACACACTAAATTGTGCAGTTAAACTGAGCATTTAGCCTCTAACTGAGCTAAATGCTGTTCTGTGGGGAAGGCCAGCCAGTGAGATTAGCTGTGTTTCCCGGCAGGAGTGCTATCTTATACAGGTAATTACTCAATTATCAGCAAACACGCGGGGGTCTGACGATACAGACTGGAGAAATAAAGAGAATATAGCTGAACATATGGTTTAAAAATATAACACACATTTGTATCAGCAAGAATAAAGATGAACGAGTCTTCTGTTCACAAAAATGCGCGTCCCTGTATTGTAAATAACTGTTGTGAAGTGAAACATATTCATTTTAATAACTATTTGCCTGATTTTGCAGAAGAAGGAACAAAGTAGCCTATAAAAAGCTAGAAACACATTAGCTGCTCCTGCTGTCGAGAGTTCAGTTGTGAAAAAATCCCACTCATCTCCACTGGTTGGCGCTAAAGAGAGCAGAACTGATGGAGATGATCAACCTGCCACGTGATTCAAACTTATAGTTGTAAACAAAAATATCAAAACTATATTTTAATGGGAGCCATTTGCATTTGAAAATGAATTAGGTATATTTAACAGGAGGTCTGTGACCTCTAGGGGGTCCTGGTGATGCTGCAGGGAAATGTGCCCATTTTTATGTGTGGAAAAAAATAAAATGTGCACTAATAAAGTTAACCAAAGCTAAAGTTCAGGTAAATGTTTTGTTGTCTCTCCCACATTAAAATGTATTAGGCAACATTAAAATGTACAAATACATTATTTGTTTGACATCGACTGTATGATAAAGTTTCATTTGTCAACATATTAACTAAATTATAACTAACAATGAAAAATACTTCTAAACATTTATTAATCTTGGTAAATGTTAATTTAGCTGATTATTACATGATTAAAATCAAAAGTTGTATCTGTTATTATTATTTAATGGACCTGAGATAACATGAACTAACTAATTTTTATGAACTAACAATGATTAATAAATACTGTAACAAATGTATTGCTCAATTGTTAATGTTAATGTTTTAACAAACATTAAATAATGGGACCTTACTGTAAAGTGTTACCCAATGTTTTTTCAATGTAAGCATCGCAAAAAAGCATTAAAACACATTAATATGGTACTAATATGCTATGCATATTATTCTAGGCCAGTGTTTCCCAACCTTTTTTCAGTCATGGCACCCTTTGAAAATGTTCTCCATTTTGTGGCACCCCCTCGCATACGTTACGCTAGGGGTGTAACGGTACAGATTGCTCACGGTTCGGTTTGTATCACAGTTTTAGGTTCACCGTTTCGGTACGGTTCAGTATTTGCTATGTTCAGGGAAAAAAGGACTACCGTCAAATAAAAATAAAGAAAATAATAAGAACAAATAATTTAAATACAAGCAGCAGCACAAATAAATACTATTGAGCAAAGATAGGCCTACTAATAAAATAAACTAAACGTACCTATTGTTTTCAGGTACGTCTAATATTAGTTTTCAGGTACAGAAACTGATTAAATGTAAAATAACATTGCATATTTGAGTGTATAAATTAAAGATTAATCCTATTAAATTTACATAAGCTATTCAATCAAGAGCAGTGAGTGATGTCCTTGTCTTTTGTTGTTTGACTTTAAACAGAAGAAAAGGCTACTGCCCCTTTAAAACCTAGTGCACGGATATGCAGTTTACTTAAGGCATATAGCCTACAGACTATGTCTGTTAGAATAATGTTGACATACTTTTTGTGTGAGTTTGTCCGTTCAAGAGCAAGACTTGAAAGAGAACTCAGTATTTGCGCACTGTGAGACGTGTGCGCGCTGTGAGTGCACAGAGACAAATTTTCTCACAGCGCACGCGACTTCTCATTCGTGTCTTCTGGCACTTCACCCGGGAGATTATGGCAAAAATGACTGGTCATATTCGAACATACGGCAGCACTCGCATGCATTGAACAAAGTTTACAATGAGATAATACTTAACCGTTTAATGACCCGGTTCTTCTGGCCGTGAATGTCAGTTGGTGAATCCACCGGCCACCCCAAAAGCACCATTGTGCCCATTCCCGCTGATGCAGGTCCCCTTCGAACAAATTGGCATGGACCTCATCGGGCCATTAGAACAGTCAGCACGAGGGCATCGCTTTGCATTAGTGCTGGTGGACTATGCAACGCGATACCCGGAAGCAGTTCCGCTCCGCACTATTTCAGCGAAAAGTGTTGCGAGCGCACTGTTTTCTTTAATCTCCCAGGTGGGAGATCCTCGAAAGAGATTCTCACCGATCAGGGCACGGCGTTTATGTCACGGACGATCCGCAAACTGTACAAATTGTTGGCCGTTAAATCGATTCGCACCAGCGTCTATCACCCACAAACAGACGGGCTGGTGGAACGTTTTAATCGCACGTTGAAATCCATGATTCGTAAGTTCGTTCACGAGGACGCCAAAAATTGGGATAAATGGCTAGAGCCTCTGTTGTTCGCTGTCCACGAGGTTCCCCAAGCCTCCACGGGGTTTTCCCCCTTCGAGCTTCTCTATGGACGCCAGCCTCGGGGGGTGTTGGATGTCCTTAGAGAGGCTTGGGAGGACGGACCTTCCGTGAGTAAAAATGAAATTCAGTATGTCCTGGACCTGAGAACAAAACTCCACACTTTGGGGCGGCTGTCAATGGAGAATTTGTTACAGGCTCAGGACAAACAGAGACAGCTGTACAACAGAGCCGCTAGGCTTCGTCAATTCACTCCGGGAGATAAGGTGCTTGTGTTACTCCCTCCGTCGAGTTTGAAATTACTTGCAAAGTGGCAAGGACCCTTTAAGGTCACACGGCGAGTTAGCGATCTCAACTATGAGGTGATTCGATCAGATAGGGACGGGGCACGTCAAATTTACCACCTCAACCTGCTAAAAAAATGGTCTGAGGCGGAGTCAGTGATGCTCGCGACGGTGGTGAGCGGAGAGGAGGATCTCGGGCCAGAGGCGGTTCAAAAACCTCAATCTCTCGCTCTGGCCCCGGGGGGAGACCACCTCTCACCCTCGTAGCTCACTGACGTAAAACATTTACAAGCGGAGTTCGCTGACGTGTTCTCGCCCCTACCTGGGCGCACCGATCTCATCCAGCACCACGTTGAGACGGAGCCAGGAGTTGTGGTTCGCAGCAGGCCGTACCGCTTGCCTGAACATAAGAAAAAAGTGGTTCAGGAAGAATTAGAGGCTATGCTCGACATGGTGTGATAGAAGAATCCAACAGTGACTGGGCGAGCACGATAGTTTTAGTGCCTAAACCTGACGGCTCGGTCTGTTTCTGTGTGGATTATCGTAAGGTGAACGCGGAGTCGAAATTTGATGCTTATCCAATGCCGAGGATTGGCGAATTGCTTGATCGGCTAGGGACTGCTCGTTTTTATTCGACACTGGACTTGACTAAGGGTTATTGGCAGATCCCCTTGTCTCCAATGACCAAAGAAAAGACAGCTTTCACCGAAGAAGTGTGCAATTGGGCGGGTGGAAGTAAAGTATCTGGGCTTCCACTTGGGTCATGGTCCCCAAATTGACAAGACCGCAGCTGTTGCGGCCTGTCCGAGACCCAAGACCAAAAAGGAGGTTAGACAGTTCCTGGGGCTAGCGGGATATTACAGGAGGTTTGTACCTAATTATTCGGACCTCGCTAGCCCACTGACTGATCTAACTAAAAAAGAGGTACCAGATACGGTTCAGTGGACGGAGCGGTGCCAGCAGGCTTTTACTCAGATAAAGGCTGCTCTGTGTGGTGGACCGCTCTTGCAAGCTCCTAACTTTTCTCTCCCTTTTCTTCTACAGACTGACGCCTCGGACAGGGGGTTGGGCGCGGTCCTGTCCCAGGAGGTGGAGGGTGAGGAGCGGCCGGTGCTGTACATCAGTCGGAAGCTCTCTAAGAGTTGGTATCTAGCTTTACAGCCGTTTAAGTTCAAGGTGGTCCACAGGCCGGGTGCTCAGATGGCTTTGGCTGACTTCCTCTCCATGAGAGGGGGGGGGGGGGGGGGTGGCTCCCCGGCCTGAGTCGGGCGGTGGGGGTATGTGGCGGAGGGGGCGTGGTTTTGCGAGGTCTGTAGCGGGAGAGAGAGAGCGGAGCCGAGCAGTCGGTAAGTAGGTCAAGTGCAGACGAATAACACCTGTGTCTGATTGCAGTAATTGGCGTGGAGAGACTGCTTATAAGCCACAGCGGAGAGAGAGATGAGAGAGAGAGACCGCGACTGGGACTGCAAGCACCGGCCTGCCACTTCAAGAGTATTGAGAGAGATATTGAGCCTGAGAGCAACGTTACTTGTTATATTTGAAAGTTTTGAGTTTACTCGCCCTTGTGCGCAGTATTGTTTTGAGGATCGTAAGATCAATAAAGAGTGCAGTCCCAGTTACGCCGACCCTGTCTTCTTCCTTCCCTCACCTACACGAACCAACACTACAATATATATATATATATATATATATATATATATATATATATATATATATATATATATATATATATATATATATATATATATATATATATATATATATATATATATATATATATATATATATATATATATATACAGGGAGTGCAGAATTATTAGGCAAGTTGTATTTTTGAGGATTAATTTTACAACATTAATAATTAAACAACAACCATGTTGTCAATGAACACAAAAAACTCATTAATATCAAAGCTGAATATTTTTGGAAGTGTTTTTTAGTTTTAGCTATTTTAGGGGGATATCTGTGTGTGCAGGTGACTATTACTGTGCATAATTATTAGGCAACTTAACAAAAAACAAATTTATACCCATTTCAATTATTTATTTTTACCAGTGAAACCAATATAACATCTCAACATTCACAAATATACATTTCTGACATTCAAAAGCCAAACAAAAACAAATCAGTGACCAATATAGCCACCTTTCTTTGCAAGGACACTCAAAAGTCTGCCATCCATGGATTCTGTCAGTGTTTTGATCTGTTCACCATCAACATTGCGTGCAGCAGCAACCACAGCCTCCCAGACACTGTTCAGAGAGGTGTACTGTTTTCCCTCCTTGTAAATCGCACATTTGATGATGTACCACAGGTTCTCAATGGGGTTCAGATCAGGTGAACAAGGAGGCCATATCATTAGATTTTCTTCTTTTATACCCTTTCTTGCCAGCCACGCTGTGGAGTACTTGGACGCGTGTGATGGAGCATTGTCCTGCATGAAAATCATGTTTTTCTTGAAGGATGCAGACTTCTTCCTGTACCACTGCTTGAAGAAGGTGTCTTCCAGAAACTGGCAGTAAGACTTGGAGTTGAGCTTGACTCCATCCTCAACCCGAAAAGGCCCCACAAGCTCATCTTTGATGATACCAGCCCAAACCAGTACTCCACCTCCACCTTGCTGGCGTCTGAGTCGGACTGGAGCTCTCTGCCCTTTACCAATCCAGCCACGGGCCCATCCATCTGGCCCATCAAGACTCACTCTCATTTCATCAGTCCATAAAACCTTAGAAAAATCAGTCTTGAGATATTTCTTGGCCCAGTCTTGACGTTTCAGCTTGTGTGTCTTGTTCAGTGGTGGTCGACTTTCTGCCTTTCTTACCATGGCCATGTCTCTGAGTATTGCACACCTTGTGCTTTTGGGCACTCCAGTGATGTTACAGCTCTGAAATATGGCCAAACTGGTGGCAAGTGGCATCTTGGCAGCTGCACGCTTGACTTTTCTCAGTTCACGGGCAGTTATTTTGTGCCTTGGTTTTTCCACACGCTTCTTGCGACCCTGTTGACTATTTTGAATGAAACGCTTGATTGTTCGATGATCACGCTTCAGAAGCTTGGCTATTTTAAGACTGCTGCATCCCTCTGCAATATATCTCACTATTTTTGACTTTTCTGAGCCTGTCAAGTCCTTCTTTTGACCCATTTTGCCAAAGGAAAGGAAGTTGCCTAATAATTATGCACACCTGATATAGGGTGTTGATGTCATTAGACCACACCCCTTCTCATTACAGAGATGCACATCACCTAATATGCTTAATTGGTAGTAGGCTTTCCAGCCTATACAGCTTGGAGTAAGACAACATGCATAACGAGGATGATGTGGTCAAAATACTCATTTGCCTAATAATTCTGCACTCCCTGTATATATATATATATATATATATATATATATATATATATATATATATATATATATATATATATATATATATTTGAAGGACTTTTACACGACACCCCTGCTCTCGTCACACGGCACCCCGGTTGGGAAACACTGTTCTAGGCCATACTTAAAATAAACATTGCATTTTATACAATATATAACAGAAGGTTCTGAAGGCCCCTTGGTTAGTAGATTCATTTAAAAAATGAACGTTTAAGTACCTGTAACTTTTGAGTAAATTTCTCTGTGAATTGGGAGCAGTGGGCAGGACACGGCTTGTTCACCAGGCAGACAGATGATCCCAGTAAGAGGGGGGCTCAGTGTCCCTGACAAAAGCAAACAGGAACAGAAACCCTTTACACACAATACAAACAGAATAATATCAAATGAACACTGAATATACAAATATGGCTCTTTTCACTTGTTCTGTTGAGCTTGACGCATTTACAGATAGAGATGCCAGATGAGGTGGACCAGTAACTGTGCCATCACAAGACACCGAAATCACTTAAAGTCAAACATTTGATTATATTAAATGAACACTTTAGGAAAGATTTAAATGGTACACCATTTATTACAAGATGCATATATTGCAAAATATAAGATATATTGTGGTTACACATTATTTCAATGGTCCCCTTTAGACATTCTACTAACTTTGCAATAGCATGTCAACTAGCTCTCATTTAGTGTATAGACTGTAGTTAGATTAGGTATTAGGGTTCGGGTTAGTAAAATAAATTGGCTTGTATAGGTCCAAAGTTACTTAGAATGTCTAAGGTGGACCATCGAAATAAATACTACTGAAGAAGTTGATATGCTTTGTTTCAAATACTATACAAAAAAAGCAAAAAGTGCTAAAAAGTCCCGATACATGAATATAAGTATTATTCAGTACTATTGTACAATCGTGACTGTACCATAACTTTTTGTAAGTGTTAACGCCATGACAACAGCCCAGAGAAGTGTTTAAACAGGCTATAATACACTGACATAGGAGAGCATCCCAAACTGTGATCTAGTTAACGTGCCGCTGTGCCGACCCACCCAACGAGCTCGTTTAAACACTTCCTCCCCCTCACACAAGCACCTGCCAGGGACACACACCTGGCTCACAGCAGTCTCCCACAGAGAGGCCCTGTGGTTCTCCACGTTCAGACCGCATGCGCTCAAACTAACACACACCCGGACACACTCACACAGGCAGCACAAATCCCCCTGAGACAGCCTGCTGTGAGCTAATGAGGAATTAGAGAGGACTAGGACAGCTTTACTGGGGTTTACCTCATGAGAATGACTCACAGGAAGACCCAGAGGCCACAAAATGCATACACACTCAAACACACACACACACGCACAGATGCATGCTCAGGCAAAAAAATACAGATAAACACTCACCCATGGATTCAAATCATATTGCTTATAGACAGAACTTTGGTCGTACCGCAGCTATGCACACCAAAACAAACATACAAAACTACATGCACGTACGTGCAGTTATATCCAGAAATTAGTTTTGAAGCAAATGCAAACAGATTCATCTGACTCATATTGGGCGTACACGCCATATTGTGCCATTTTACTAAAAATGTGTTGAGGAATCAAAACATCTTTAATCAGAATAATCACTCCTAAATATAAAAATGATGATACCTGTTCTGTGGTTTATAGGTGGACCACAGAAGGTTTCATCATGTGTGGGAAAATATAGTATTGTTATTTTTACTGTTATAACTGTATTTAAGTAATAATAAAACTGTATATATATGTTTTTGAAACATTTGATCAAAAGCAGAGAAAGAACAGTAATATTGCAAAATAGTATTCAAATTTAACTGTTTTCCATTTAAATAATGGTTCTTATTATCAATGGGGAAAACAGTTGTGCTGCTTAATATTTATGTGGATATTGTGATCATTTTTTTCAGGATTCTTTGATTAACAGAAATATTGAATATTGAAATACAAATATTTTGTATCATTATAAATGTCTTTACTGTTACTTTTGATCAATTTGATGTGTTCTTGTCCTTTTTTTTATCTTTTAAAGTTTTGAATGGTGGTGGATCACGGTTTTCAACATTGATATTAATAATAAATGTCTCTTAGGCACCAAATCATCATATTAGAATGATTTCTGAAGAATCGTGTGACACTGAAAACTGGAGTAATGATGCTGCTATCACAGGAATAAATTACATTAATATATATATATATATATATTCAATTAGGAAATATTTTCAATTGTACCCGTATTTCACAATATTACTGTATTTTTGATCAAATAAATGCAGTCTTGTTGAGCATACAAGATTTATTTAAACAACAAAAGAAATATTAATTACACTAAACTTTTAAGTGGTATTGTCAGAGTCAATAAAGGATGGATCCAAAAGCAGAGGTTGACAGGATAACAACAGTCTTTAATGAGAATATAAACAAGGCAGTCTGTCGTTAAGGCACACAGAACTGGTAAAACAAACTGAGAAAGCAGCTGAGATGATCCTGTCTCGAAGAGGACAGAGATCGGGACACCAGTAGAGGTGGAGGCAGTTCTTGAGAATAAATCACAGTCAGGAACAGAGGACCGCGAAGGTGCTCTTGCAGCAAATGCAGAACTCAGACTAAACTTAGGCGCAAGGCTGTATCAGACAAACAAGACCAGGGGCCTCATTTATAAAACTTTGCGTAGGATTTGCGTCAGAAGTGGCGTACGGATGAAACATAGGACGTGCGTACGCACAGATATATTCGGATTTATAAAACCGTGCGCACGCACATCCTACGCAGTTTTCCCTTAATAAATCACAATCAATTCTAAATATAGCGCAGCTTTTGCGGCTTCATGTCACGCCCATAGTTGCCCATAAATAGTCCGTGAAACGCCCACAAGTTAATATTCATCGATTGCGAAATCATGGCAAACACAGAGAAGAAATAAAAAAAAACTTAACTTCACTCAATGTGAAGTAGAAATTATTGTTGGTAAGGTTGAAAAGAGGACAAAAATGTTGTTTTGGAGGGCACAGTGTGGGCATTACTAATGCCAAAATGGCACTTGAATGGCAAAAGGTTGTAGACGCCGTAAATGCTGTAGCCTCACAACCTCAGACCATGGCCGAAATAAAAAAGAAATGGTCGGACATCAAAGTCGAGGCAAAAAAGCGTCTAGCGCTCCATCGCCAGAGTGTGTCCTCGTTTGCCAGCAAGTCTTCTTGCTGTGTGAAGATGCGTTCACTCCGAATCCTTTCATTTGCCACATCTTCTAAGAGCGCAAGATCAGCCATTGTGCGTCATTACGCATTGTGATAGGGCATTTTATTTTCGTCCATCTAATTGCATCTGACGAGCTACAGATGTCAGTTATAATCTACGTGGAAATGGGAAATAGTTCAGTGCAAATGTAATGTAACTTGCAGCTTTCTGAATGGTTGAGACATACGTCATACGTTATTTTATCAGCATCCATCTCCATCCATCTATCTATCTATCTATCTATCTATCTATCTATCTATCTATCTATCTATCTATCTATCTATCTATCTATCTATCTATCTATCTATCTATCTATCTATCTATCTATCTATCTATCTATCTATCTATCTATCTATCTATCTAAATATATATACTGTATCTCCCTAATTATCTATCTATCTGTCTATCTAATTGCATCTATATCTGCTCCGCCAGACGGACACATTGACGAGAATATCAGTTTCGTACATTAGCTATTTCGTTCTGTTTACCATATTATTTATGAGGATGAATTGCATAATATGCCAATATTATTGCAGAACAAATTTCACTTTTCTTTTTGCAAATATGTGTTAATTTGCATTTCTGTTGTAATTTTCGTTTGATTTTGTTTGTTTTGCACTGCAGATCGATCAAACGGGTGTTCGTGTAGGCTGTTAATTGTAAGACTTGCTTTGTGAAGTCTTCATGTTATTTATGAGAGGCAGTATTGCCATTTCTTTTGCACAACGGTCTACAGTTTCACACACTTTCACGTGTTCCTTCCATCTGCCGACGGTGTCGCCATTTCTCATTTCACCCGTTTTTGTGCGTACGCCTGGGTCAGAGCTTGCGTGAAGGACCGCACATTTTCCCGTCAAGTTTGCTTTTTATAAATACCAATTATTGCGTAGAGAGCGGCGTACGCCTTCTTTTGTGCGTACGCAACGTTTATAAATGAGGCCCCAGGTGAGCACTTTCAAAGCAAATCAGACATGAAGAAAGCAGCAGTCGTTACGCATGACATGAAACAATGATCCAACAAGAGGCAGTTAGAACAAACACTAGATAAAGGGTAAGCACTCAAACAAAAGTGGGAACAGGTGTCATCGCAAGGCAGTGAGGCACTGATTGCGATGACTAACAGGTGCAGGTAGACAGAGAGAAGATGAGCCTAACGAGCGAGTGAGAAAGTGTGTGTGTGTGTGTGTGTGTGTGTGTGAGTGTCTGAAACAATCAGGAAGGAGAGTGAGTGAAGAAAAGGATAGTGAGAAGCAAAGAGAAAGAACCTGACACATGACAGGTATAGTGTGTATATATAGCCTGTTATTAGTTTGTATGCCAATATACCCCAATACAAACTATTAGTATAAACATAAAATGTACATAAAAAAATGTAAAGTCAGTCTCAATAAAAAGAGGAATAACACTCAGCATTTTTAGCAATAGACTTCCCCTTACACTCTCTCTATCATCTTCAGTGTGAGAACACCCTGAACAGGTTTGTAACATGTAATTACCACACCGGCTCTCCTCACGCACAGCTCATTACGTGCTGTGACGTACAGTATGAGGGCGGAGGCTCAGATATGTTGAAAGAGTAATTTCTAAAATCAGGATTCTGACAGGAACATGCAAGCTCTCATTTATTTTTCAAACATTACCAGAGTGCGGAAAAGCATGCTTAGAGAGAGAGAGAGAGAGAGAGAGAGAGAGAGAGAGAGAGAGAGAGAGAGAGAGAGAGAGAGAGAGATAGTAAGAGTTTAAACATGGTTACCTAACACTATATATTACTTTTGGGTATCTGCATTCTTGTCTGATGTCCTTAGAAACAGGTCTGTGTGAAATGTGTGACAGCCTGGGAATCATGGGAGGTAGTTGAAATATGATGTGATTGACAGGCTGGCAATCATGTGTGCTTTCAGGAGCCTTTTGTAGGTGGTGAGTATTTGCATTTATGGCATGGGTGCATGATTGAGTAGTTTAGTTTTAAAGATGAGCATGCAAGCCTTTATATACTCCTATGGTGGAAAGACGCGTTTGGGGCGTGTGCTGTACACTATATAGTGGACTTTGTTTTCAAGTGCTCAAGTCACTCGCACATGCGCTGTTGTACACGCACCGTCCGTGCAGTCACAAAAATTGGGCTATTAAGCCATGTCTGCAGGCTGAGGCGGAGGACAGTTGGCAGCAGGACTGGCACGTCTTTCAGGCCTCCACCTGCAGAAAGATCAGGAAATGACCCACACCCAAGCTGGGGTTAGCCTTTGAGCATCCAAACTTAACTGCAGATTCACTAGCTACAAGGCTGGGGAAGCCTTCTTGTTCATACTGTATTGTTTTGGTTTGTTTTTTTCTGTTAAATGTAGTACTGTATACTGTGAATGAACTGCGGTGGGAAAAAAAACCTGATTTAAAGGGGTCATGAACTGGCTTTTTTCTTTTTTTTTAATCCTGTTGTCTGAGGTCAACTAATGACGTTTGCGTGGTTTTTACATTCAAAAACATCATAATGAATAAGTAATAGGCTATTTTCTGCCTTGGTTTTGAGGCTCTCTGAAAAACGTTCGGTTTTGATGAGCGTTCCACACTGAAGACTTGGAAGTAAACGCCAACGGCTAGGATTGGATAAGATTTGCGTATTTAATGAGCTTCAGCTCCCCTCAGTACATGTGGGGATTGTTTTGAAAGCGTCTGGGGAAACGCTCACAGGACTCGCAAAATATCTTTATCAAACAAACACAATGATTCATCTCTCATCCACCCACGATTGATTGGAATGTTATTTCTGTATTACTTGGCCGGCCTGATCATCAGTGAATATAACCGCAAACCACACACACACACACACAAGAAACGTGAGCTGGAACCGGCATGTTTATTGCGCGGTAGCACCACCCGTTTAGCTCCACGAGTCGGTGGGCAGGCTTGAGGTGGTGCTTCTGCATTCTATGATGTAAGTGGTCAACATATTCTGAGATCTCTCGTTTTCTGGGCCTGGTGTCTACAAAAGCTTTTCTTTGACTAACAAGGACGTTTTTAGCTCTGAAACTTACAGGATATTCTTATATCACAAACTTTTATATATCAAAGGCTCAAAGGAAAGTTGATTTCTCAATTCAATATCCCTTTAACTCCCTGTAGCATTTATCTTGTATCATAATGGCCAACTCAGACTTGTTCCTATTTTCGGCTTGATGTTGTATTTAAAGGTGCCCTAGAATGAAAAATCGAATGAACCTTGCCATAGTTGAATAACAGGAGTTCAGTACATGTAAATCACATACAGTGAGTCTCAAACACCATTGCCTCCTCCTTCACATGTAAATCTCGTTTGTGAAAAACACCACGGAAAAATAGGCAAATCTCAACGTAACGCCAGCAGTGATGCAATACACGGGATCATTAATATGTACGCCCCCCCCAACATTTTCATAAGCAAGCACATGTTCACTATCTGGCGAAACTGCGCAGCCGCATCATCTCTGCAGGTAAACAAGCGTCACGCGAGGATAGCGAACACGGCAGATCACAGAAACAAATGTTATGTTCCAGGCTGTGCAGGGGATGTGAAGACGTTTCATACTCTTCCCACAGATAAAACATGTCAACAGGCATGGCTGATGTTTATTTATAATCGGATATCGCAACAATTTAATTCAGAGTTGTTAGTTTGCTCGGCCCATTTCACCACGTGAAAGTTTTTCAAACCTGGGACAATATCAAGCAGGCTTTGCTCAGCGTCTGACACTGAAGAAAGGGGCAATTCCAACCATATACCTGCAAGCAGTAAGTGATTTTATCCACTTCTTGACTGTCTAAACCCTTTCTGATTAAATCGAAAGTTTCTTAGAGAGACAACATTAACGATAATATTCCTGTTGTCTATATCCAACGCAAGATGCTATACGGTAAGAATAAGATAATCCAAGTGGCTTACATAACTAAATAGTATGTCTAATGACAAAGGTTAATATTATTTCATGCCAGTGTTGTCATAAATTAGTAAATGCAACCATAGATACGTAACATACTATGTTAGTTTAGTTGCTTACACATAGCTCACTCGATCCTTCTAGCTAACGTCAACACCTCCACCATTTAAGTCGAAACGATAGTAATTTGATATTTATTTATTTATATTTTTGACAACTGAAGTATGATTATATACTGATTGATATATATATAAGGTTGAATGCCTAATCTCTCCATCGTCAAGACGGTCAGTAAAGTTGTGTCTGCTATCATTGAGCCGCAGTGAAACAGCCAATCAGAGCAGAACTCTGTATTAATATTCATGACCCTTCCAAATAAGGCAAAAACAGACCATTTCATCCTGGGGATGATTTCTAGAGTTGTAAATGGACCTGTAAAACCATATCTGGACAATTATTGACCTTAAATAAGCCATATACCCTCTATGTAGATACCAGAGAACAATTTAAAATGTTGTTTCAAATCATTCTAGGGCACCTTTAAAGGGGTGGTAAACCACGATTTCACTTTTCTAACTTTAGCTAGTGTGTAATGTTGCTGTTTGAGCATAAACAACATCTGCAAAGTTACAACGTTCAAAGTTTAAAGCAAAGGGAGATATTTGCTTTTAAAGAAATCAATTTCTAAGGACTACAGCAAACGGCCGCTAGGGACTACTACACATTCCTCCAGGGCTGCTGACATCACCAGCCCCAATATTTACATAAACCCCTCCTCCGAGAATATTAAATAAGGGGGGGGCGAGGCCATTTTGTATCGCAGCAGGGAAGCATTGTTGTGGTATAGTTAGTAGGCTGGAGTGTTGTTGCCAATGCCGACGAAACGCTGTTATTTTCATCCAGATTGCAGGTCCACTTTGTTCAGCTATCCTAGGGACGGGGGTGTGTTAAGTGCGTTTAACATACAACGTTATATGTATGCGTGTATGAGACAGAGGGGAACACGGTCGCATTTGCAGCAGATATATGCTGCCCATCATAAATCAAAGCACGAGATTTCAAAAGCACAGGGGTCTGAGGAGAAGACTGGAAAATGTGACATAATGGACAATATTCGTCTGTATTTGCAATACACAAGCTGCGGTTCAGCTGCTGCCAGTGTGTGAATGCACAACGGGCGTGTGTGGCTCCCGCTGCACATTTCACGGAGGAAAGCTTCCACAATCTTCGCGAGTTCAATGCAGGATTCTTAGGATTTCCTGTAATAGTTTGTATTGTTAATTGTACGTTGTAGCAAGGAAGTAAACAGACGACAACGCTCATTTGGCTCTGTAAATTAGTTTGTTAAATGCTCATTCATATTAACGTTATCCGACAAACACCTAACGTTACAAACTTTTTAAAATCTCAACAGCGAACTTGGCATTAGTGTAAATTATTCTTTGATTAGAGCTTTTATGTATTGTTTATCTACAGGCATGCTAAACATGGTTCTGTGTTTGATATGGATACTATAGTAAAGCCAATATTTAGTGTTCGTTCTTGCAACAGATATCTGGCAAATCGTTCTAAAAATACAAAAGTAACGGTGCCATTCAGTAGCGATCACTATAGATCCGCAGTCTTTACTCTTGAGGACTGAACAGGTTCTGCTCGATCATCTTCAATCAAATTTTCTGGGTCTGATTCGGGCTCAAATTGGTATGGTTTTATTGACGCCATTGTATTACCCAAAGCACAGGCTAGTAGCCTGAGGCTACCGGTAAAGGTAAGGGCGTGACGTTTCCGACAAACGTGCACTAGGCGGTTAGCGAATCACAACACACTGGGCCAGCTAACCAATCTGAGCCCATTGCGTATTTTTGAGGGACTGGCTTCATTCAACCCGGAAACCATCAGACCGTTTTTACAAGGAGGGACAGAGCAGTGTAGAATGAAGGTAAAATATATTAAAAATAATGCAATTCTTTAAAAACGAAGTATGAACACGTTACAGTGCACCCCACAAACACAATCAAGCCTTTGAAAGAATGTGTTTTACCACCCCTTTAAAATATGCATTGAAATATGCATTTCAAGATAGATAAATAGATATTTTCAAAATCCTGCCTTTAAGAAAGAATGTGGGCAACTTTGGACCTGGAGGGCTACTTTCCTGCAGAGTTTTGTTCCAACCCTAATCAAACACACCTGAACAAGTCATTCAATGTCTTCAGGATTGGACATTGGACCTCCAGCACCAAAGTTGCGATAGATAGATAGATAGATAGATAGATAGATAGATAGATAGATAGATAGATAGATAGATAGATAGATAGATAGATAGATAGATAGATAGATAGATAGATAGATAGATAGATAGATAGATAGATAGATAGATAGATAGATAGATAGATAGATAGATAGATAGATAGATAGATAGATAGATAGATAGATAGATAGATAGATAGATAGATAGATAGATAGATAGATAGATAGATAGATAGATAGATAGATAGATAGATAGATAGATAGATAGATAGATAGATAGATAGATAGATAGATAGATAGATAGATAGATAGATAGATAGATAGATAGATAGATAGATAGATAGATAGATAGATAGATAGATAGATAGATAGATAGATAGATAGATAGATAGATAGATAGATAGATAGATAGATAGATAGATAGATAGATAGATAGATAGATAGATAGATAGATAGATAGATAGATAGATAGATAGATAGATAGATAGATAGATAGATAGATAGATAGATAGATAGATAGATAGATAGATAGATAGATAGATAGATAGATAGATAGATAGATAGATAGATAGATAGATAGATAGATAGATAGATAGATAGATAGATAGATAGATAGATAGATAGATAGATAGATAGATAGATAGATAGATAGATAGATAGATAGATAGATAGATAGATAGATAGATAGATAGATAGATAGATAGATAGATAGATAGATAGATAGATAGAATTGTACACCTCCACAAGGCTGGAAAGGGCTACGGGGAAATTGCCAAGCAGCTTGGTGAAAAAAGGTCCACTATTGGAGCAATCATTAGAAAATGGAAGAATCTAAACATGACTGTCAATCTCCCTCGGACTGGGGCTCCATGCAAGATCTCACCTCGTGGGGTCTCAATGATCCTAAGAAAGGTGAGAAATCAGCCCAGAACTACACGGGAGGAGCTGGTCAATGACCTGAAAAGAGCTGGGACCACCGTTTCCAAGGTTACTGTTGGTAATACACTAAGACATCATGGTTTGAAATCATGCATGGCACGGAAGGTTCCCCTGCTTAAACCAGTACATGTCAAGGCCCGTCTTAAGTTTGCCAATGACCATTTGGATGATCCAGAGGAGTCATGGGAGAAAGTCATGTGGTCAGATGAGACCAAAATAGAACTTTTTGGTCATAATTCCACTAAACGTGTTTGGAGGAAGAAGAATGATGAGCACCATCCCAAGAACACCATCCCTACTGTGAAGCATGGGGGTGGTAGCATCATGCTTTGGGGGTGTTTTTCTGCACATGGGACAGGGCGACTGCACTGTATTAAGGAGAGGATGACCGGGGCCATGTATTGCGAGATTTTGGGGAACAACCTCCTTCCCTCAGTTAGAGCATTGAAGATGGGTCGAGGCTGGGTCTTCCAACATGACAATGACCCGAAGCACACAGTCAGGATAACCAAGGAGTGGCTCTGTAAGAAGCATATCAAGGTTCTGGCGTGGCCTAGCCAGTCTCCAGACCTAAACCCAATAGAGAATATTTGGAGGGAACTCAAACTCTGTGTTTCTCAGCGACAGGCCAGAAACCTGACTGATCTAGAGAAGATCTGTGTGGAGGAGTGGGCCAAAATCCCTCCTGCAGTGTGTGCAAACCTGGTGAAAAACTACAGGAAACGTTTGACCTCTGTAATTGCAAACAAAGGCTACTGTACCAAATATTAACATTGATTTTCTCAGGTGTTCAAATACGTATTTGCAGCTGTATCATACAAATAAATAGTTAAAAAGAATAGTTTTTTAGATTATGTCTCTCACAGTGGACATGCACCTACGATGACAATTTCAGACCCCTCCATGATTTTGTAGATAGATAGATAGATAGATAGATAAAGAAAGAAAGGTATTAATATAATAAAGCAATACTCCTCCATGAATGGATGTTGATCATAAACTTCCCAACTAACCATACAACACTTCAAAGCAGAATGATGTCAATCAGGCCTTTTCATTAATGGTGTTTACATCAGCCGTGCACAGGCCTTTCATGTGAACCAGATGCAGAACCTCTGTGTGTGTGATGTCTGCGCCCTGCTTCATGTATTCTAGGTGAAGACTAACAAAGGGAGAAAACCATCAGCATTCATGGTCTATTATTTTCCCATAATGGGTCTGGTACATTCCTCCTCCTACTCCTTCCTCAAACAGACAGCCGAGAGAAAGTGTGGATTAAAAAAGAAAACACAAGATGTTGTGGTGGCCCAGGTTTGCTCAGCTGTGTGGCATTTTTAACCCCACCCAGGAGCCCAAACCCAGTCCGACCTCTTCATCTGTCTGTCTGTCTGTCTGTCTGTCTCTCTCTCTCTCTCTCTCCCCAACACATTTACAGTTGATATTGCCCTTGAATGAGACCTGAAAGTCAGGTTTGTCCAGTGTGGGGTGAACGCGACAGTAAAGGATGGCAGTAAGCTGGGGAACTGCGTATTACGAAAGAGAGAGAGTGTGAGGTTCACTGACTCTGAGGAGGAAGAATACTGAGGGAAGTGGACAGAGGGACGGCCTAACAAAGAAACATGCAACCGAGAGGACGGTGAGAGAGAAGCCGAGGGAAAGAGAAGTGGCTGGGAAATAAAGGGGTGAATGGAGCAGGAGAATAGAGGGGTCAGAGGAAAGATGGGAGGGGAGAAACGGAGGGGGCGAGAGGAAGTGAAGGAGACGGGGTGTGGCCTGCAGTGGCAAGAGGCTGCAGGTTGTGCTCTCCGGGCCAAAAGTTCATGGAGGAGGTAGAGCAGGTGAGCAGGTAAGCCAAGCCTGCATGTGCCTGAGTCTCACGTGGATCTCCTTTGTCTCCAGAGCTTCACAGTGGCCTCAGGTTTCTGCCCCCCCCCCCTAAACACACACTCCCTCACACAGCCAGCTTAATGCCCCCGGCCACCCGCCCCAAACATACAAACACACACACACACACACACACACACACACACACACACACACACACACACACACACACACAAACACACACACAGACCCTTCCACTCACTTTCATGGGCATATGAAAGACAGAAGAGCTACAAAGTTTCATAATGTATACATAATCCTAATAATAATCTAGACCCTCTTTCTTTGAAGCATTTCTTTTTCCATTTTTCCTTTTGCGGAAACACCCTGTCCTGTGGCGTATCTCAAAAAAATGCAGATAATTACATTTCAGCATAATTATAAGACTCGTTTAAAGTGTTGACTGAATATGAATCCATGTTACAGGAGGCAGTTTTTAAAGGTTCATAAGGTGTGTGTATATATATATATATATATATATATATATATATATATATATATATATATATATATATATATATATATATATATATATATATATATAAAGTCTGTTGAACGTTCGCTGGTTCCCGCCTCCTTCTTCCCACACAAACTAACTTGACTACATTCCCAATTGCTTCTACTTTGTTATAATACCCCTAACAGTTGACCATGGAATATTTAGTAGTGAGGAAATTTCACAAATGGGCTTGCATAGGTGGCAACCTATCACCGTACCAAGTTTGAATTCATTGAGCTCCTGAGAGCGACCCATTCTTTCACAAATGTTTGTAGAAGCAGTCTGCATGCCTAGGTACTTGATTTTATACACCTGTGGCCATAGAAGTGATTGGAACACATTAAATCAATGATTTGGAGGGGTGTCCCAATACTTTTGGCAATATAGTGTATTTAAGATTAGAGGTAAGCTTAAGAATCAGCTATTGAAAAACCCATATTTGTTAGTACCTAACCTAAAGAGTCCCACAATGTCTATATGCCAATTACAACCCTGTTGTTGTTGTTGTTTAATTAAAATTAACCCTACTTCTTGATATTTACAGCAACATTGTTGTGCTGATTGTAGATTGTTACACTGTAACAGAGCCTCAATACTGTGTGAATAATACCGTTGTCAGTCAATCAAGAGTTCATCCAGTGAGTTTACCAATATAGATGTTACGAACTGCTCTGAGACAGAAGGGTTGAATCCAAATGCAGCTTTATTTGAGGGCAATCCAGAAGCGTAATCCAAGGTACAGGCAAGGGCCATACACAGACAGGCAGTCCAAACAAAGAAAGAAACAAACAAACAAACAAACAAAACAGGCAGGGACCAGAGGCAAGAGAGTAATCCAGGGAACAGGGCAAGATATCCAAAAACAAGAAACAAGAAAACCAGGAGAGTGCTCAGAAATGCAATGTAACATTGAACAAGACTTAGCGGTGAGTGAATGAATGACCAAGGTATAAATAGACAGGAAATAACAGGATGGTGAGACACAGGTGAAATGCAATCAGTAAATGAGGTACAGGTGAATGTGATCAGTGATAAGTGATGATGAGTCCGGGCAGTGAGTTATGGGAAATGTAGTTAGTGAGTGAATATAGTCTTATGTGAGGAGTGCCCTCTGGTGGCTCTCAAGGGCACTCCAGCTGGTGATCGTTACATACCTTTAAGGAGCGGATTCCAAACGCTCCTAAAACTGTCACGGAGGGAGGAGGAGCAGAGGCGGACCCGGGGGCGGGATGGAGGGCCAGGCCCGTGGAACGGAAAACGACCTGGAGACTGCGGCAAGCTGGGAGGCCACGGCGGATCAGGCTGTGCAGGCGACCATGGCGGATCAGGCTGTGCAGGCGACCAGGGCGGATCAGGCTGTGCAGGCGGCCAGGGCGGATCAGGCTGTGCTCTGTCTCTGGATCGGCAGAAGTGACGTGAAGCTCAGTCTCTGGATCGGCAGAAGTTACGTGAAGCTCTGTCTCTGGATCAGGCTGTGCAGGCGGCCAGGGCGGAGACGACCCTTCAGGCGGCCAGGGAGGAGACGACCCTTCAGGTGGCCAGGGAGGAGACGACCCTTCAGGCGGCCAGGGAGGAGACGACCCTTCAGGCGGCCAGGGAGGAGACGACCCTTCAGGCGGCCAGGGAGGAGACCATGGCACAGGAACAGACACTAGCTCAGAAACAGGACCAGACACCGGCTCAGGAACAGGAACAGACACCGGCTCAGGAACAGGAACAGACACCGTGTCAGGAACAGGAACCGACACCGGCTCAGGAACAGGAACCGACACAGGAACAGGAACAGACACCGGCTCAGGAACAGGAACAGACACCGGCTCAGGAACAGGAACAGACACCGGCTCAGGAACAGGAACAGACACCGGCTCAGGAAGAGGAACAGACACCGGCTCCGCAAAGACCATCTTGTCCTGGGACACTGGTTCGGCGAAGACCATCTTGTCCTGGGACACTGGCTCGGCGGCGGCCATCTTGTACGGAGACACTGGCTCGGTGGCGGTCATCTTGTACGGAGACACTGGCTCGGCGGCGGCCATCTTGTACGGAGACACTGGCTCGGCGGCGGCCATCTTGTCAAGAGACACAGGCGTGGAGTCGGCCATCTTGTCCGAAGACACAGACACGGGAAGAGGAACAGATTTAGGCTCGGCGGGACGAGACTCTTGACGGGCAGACATGACTTGAAGCTCTGTCTCTGGATCGGCAGACGTGACGTGAAGCTCTGTCTCTGGATCAGCAGACGTGACATGAAGCTCTGTCTCTGGATCGGCAGAAGTGACGTGAAGCTCAGTCTCTGGATCGGCAGAAGTTACGTGAAGCTCTGTCTCTGGATCGGCAGAAGTGACGTGAAGCTCTGTCTCTGGATCGGCAGAAGTGACGTGAAGCTCTGTCTCTGGATCGGCAGAAGTGACGTGAATCTCAGTCTCTGGATCGGCAGAAGTGACGTGAAGCTCAGTCTCTGGATTGGCAGAAGTGACGTGAAGCTCAGTCTCTGGATCGGCAGAAGTGACGTGAAGCTCAGTCTCTGGATCGGCAGAAGTGACGTGAAGCTCAGTCTCTGGATCGGCAGAAGTGACGTGAAGCTCAGTCTCTGGATCGGCAGAAGTGACGTGAAGCTCAGTCTCTGGATCGGCAGAAGTGACGTGAAGCTCAGTCTCTGGATCGGCAGAAGTGACGTGAAGCTCAGTCTCTGGATCGGCAGAAGTGACGTGAAGCTCTGTCTCTGGATCGGCAGAAGTGACGTGAAGCTCTGTCTCTGGATCGGCAGAAGTGACGTGAAGCTCTGTCTCTGGATCGGCAGAAGTGACGTGAAGCTCTGTCTCTGGATCGGCAGAAGAGACGTGAAGCTCTGTCTCTGGATCGGCAGACGTGATGTGAAGCTCTGTCTCGGCAGAAGTGACGTGATGCTCAGTCTCTGGATCGGCAGAAGTGACGTGAAGCTCAGTCTCTGGATCGGCTGACGTGACGTGTACTGCCTTGGCTTCGGCAGATTTGGCGTGAAGTGCGGGCTCGGCTGGACTGGCGTGAATTGCAGGCTCGACTGGGCTGGCGGCCATGTCGTCCGAAGACACATGCATAGCAGATGCAGTGGGTATATCACAATCCTCCTCCATTATACCTACTGTAAAAGCAGAGCCGCTCAGTTGCAATGCAATGTCAATATACTTTTTTAGAGAGTAATTAGGATCATGCAAAGGCAGGATAGAACTGAGCGGCTCAGATAGTCCTCCTCTGAAAAATATCATGAGGCATACCTCGTCCATTGAAGTCAAATTTGCCAGCTCAATGAAGTCCTCTACATAGTCCTCGATGGGGAGATCTCCCTGACGGAGACGCATTAACTGTGCTGCTGGATTCATAGTGGCTAAGTCTTCTGTTACGAACTGCTCTGAGACAGAAGGGTTGAGAATCCAAATGCAGCTTTATTTGAGGGCAATCCAGAAGCGTAATCCAAGGTACAGGCAAGGGTCATACACAGACAGGCAGTCCAAACAAACAAACAAACAAACAAACAAACAAAACAGGCAGGGACCAGAGGCAAGAGAGTAATCCAGGGAACAGGGCAAGATATCCAAAAACAAGAAACAAGAAAACCAGGAGAGTGCTCAGAAATGCAATGTAACATTGAACAAGACTTAGCGGTGAGTGAATGAATGACCAAGGTATAAATAGACAGGAAATAACAGGATGGTGAGACACAGGTGAAATGCAATCAGTAAATGAGGTACAGGTGAATGTGATCAGTGATAAGTGATGATGAGTCCGGGCAGTGAGTTATGGGAAATGTAGTTAGTGAGTGAATATAGTCTTATGTGAGGAGTGCCCTCTGGTGGCTCTCAAGGGCACTCCAGCTGGTGATCGTTACAATAGAAGAGAAACTCAACATTGTGCTCATTGAGAATGTAGAGCATCTTGTTGTGTTTGAGGTAAACGACAATACAATAAGGCTTGACCTCTAACTCAAGTTTATAAAAGCTAGTTTGCAAGTTCTGTCAAAGTAGTGCCCTCTTCCAGTGTCAATGCCAAATAAATATAGCTAACAATGTTCCAACTTTATCTTGATCATTTCATTCTCCAGTTTCAGCGTTGATGGTTCTGGCCGTAACTTCAACCAACTCGGCTACAATTTCCTGTTCAAGAAATCATAGTTTGCCATTTCAAATTAAAGGGCTCATTCAAAATCATTAGAATGAAATCTCTCCTATGCCTTTTCTGTTACTCCTATCAAGTGCAGTGAGAGCGACCTCAGAGCACATACTCGCATCCTGGCCTCACGCATGCTGCCTCCACCCATCAAGTGAATGCTAACAACAGCTCAATCTATGTGCCATAAAGAAAACAATGCAGGGTAATCGTTCCTCAGACAGGAGTCCAGTTAGGCCAATCAGCAGGGGAATCATCTGGAGAGCAGGGGGCTTCAGACACTGATTGCGAGGTGATTTACCTGGAGGGATAATGACTCCACGGGTCATGCCTGCCGAGGGAACGCTAGGCTTGCCAAGCACTGACGAGCGACATTCAGGATCACCTCTGGCCAGGCGCACACACACACCTTTGGGTGGTGGCATCTTTCTCTGTTGTATATTGTCTTGGGCACCTGACCTGTTGCCCTGAGGGTCTTACAGCAGCATATTCAATTTTCATTTCACATCACAAAGGCGGGGGAAGTCACCTGGCGAGCCACTTCCTAAAGCACCAGGACAAACCAAGGGCAAGGAGACCAATAGATAGCTAAACAGATGGGACAGGTGATTGTTTTTTAGTTTTTTTAAATGTAAAGTGTTATGCACTGACTGGAGTATGTATGTGTAAGGGGAGGTGGGCGGGTGAGTGTGTGTTTGGGGGGGTAACAGCATCAAGTGGACTCTGTATGGAGCCTCTCTTTGATGTGCTGAGGTTACCTTGCATCTGAGAGGGCAGAGGAAGGGCAGAACGAGGAAGAGGGTTCATCAAAGACCAGCCCCTGGCTTTGTGAACTTCCAGCCCACAGGGCAGAATCAGAGCTCTCCATGACTGCAGGCCATTCGGATGTTAACTTGAACATCCTCATTGAGAAAGGCATCCAAAGCCGCCCAAACGGCGGGCCAACTGATATATTGGGACTTATATTGCCTCTGTGAGCCAAACAATATCAATTTGGATCAGTTTTATTCTCGGTTAAACCATATATATACACACTGGGAAATGAAAATGCACTCGTTACAAATCCTGGTGCAAATTTTACATTGATGTTAACTGTTTTGTATACACAGCAGTAACACCAACTGTTATAAGACACAAGTATGCAAAATTGTCAGAATTGTGAAATAATATTACAATTTAAAATAACTATTTTGTATTTGAATATATTCTAAAATGTAATTTCTCCCTATGATGTTAAAGCTGCATCATTACTCCGGTCTTTAGTGCCACGTGATCCTTCAGAAATCATTCTAATATGATGATTTGGTGCTTAAGAAACATTTCTTAATATTATTACAGTTGAAAACAGTTGTGCTGCTAAATATCTTGGACCCACTTTATTAGGTGGCCTTAACTACTATGTATTAACATTTTAATTAATCATTTGATACAATGCACTTATTGTGTACATACAAAATTAGCTGCATGTAATTACATCTATAATTAATTTCTGTAGTTACATTTATAATTACACTGTTGACACTTCCCTTACACCTAACACTTAACCATACCACCACACCTGTCCCTAACTTTTCCCGTATCCCACCTCAATGCGAGCAAAAGTGTTTTGCAATACTATATGAACACAATAAGTACATTGTACTTATTTTTTGATGTAAGTACATAGTAGTTAAGGACACCTAATATAAAGTGGGGCCAATATCTTTATGGAAACCAGGATACTTTTCAGGATTTTTTGAACATCAAAAGCATTTATCTGAAATAGAAATCTTTTGGAACATTACAAATGTTTGACTGTCACTTTTGATCAATTTCATGCATCCTTGCTTAAAAAAAAAGTATTTCTTTCAAAAACATCTTAATGACCTTTAAACTTTTGATAAATATATATTTGCATTCACAAGAGAAAAGTTACACTTCTAAGAAATAAAGTTATAAGATATTGCCACACTGTCAAATATAAAGTAGTAATTGTAATATGAGATACTGTGAGATATAAAGTTGCAATACTTCTAGACAGAACTGTATACAAAACTGACATTAGTTCAAATGTCAGTGATCTTGTATTTAAACATTTGTTTGCATTTCAAGATACTTCACACATTTTACTGTTTAAAACATATTTCTCTTGATTATGACTCATTAAATTTAGGCCTACAGCTCTGCTGTCTTTCAGGAGTGGGCACCCATTTCTCCAGAGGGGTTGGGACGGAAAAGAGGGGTGTTGGTCGGAGGTGGGGACAGGGGTTATGGATGGGATTTGGGGGGCAGAGTGGGTCTATTTAGCCCTCAGCGGCAGAACGCCCCCTCCCCCCCTCACCATCCCTTCCCTCCCCCGGGCTTTGTATGCCCTCAGCCCCACTCCTCCCTCTTTTGTCACCCGGCCATTCCGCTTTGCTTAGCATACACAATGGGAGCTCAGTGCTTGGGCTCCTGACGCTGCATTCTGCCTGCGCACTGGGGAGCGAACATGGTCGAACTGGGGGGAGGGGGTGGTACATGGGGGCCAGGAACAGTATTTGACTAAATGCCACTCTGCCCCCCCACCCCACCTACCCTCACCAGGCTCCTGATACTTACCAAACACATACACAGATGGAGCGCACAAAACAAGTGCCATCCGACCAAACCATGGCACTCGGCAGAAAAACAACCCTAAACAAACAAGTGTTCCCATCATGCCAGCTGTAACTCTCTGTGCTGGGATAGCTCAACTGGAGCGTGACTGAGCCTGGCTACATATGTGTTCTCTTTATCTCTCCAGCGGGGCGCTGGGCACTGGGCCCATGCGGAATTTTAAGGCCTGGCCCTCAGAGACTTCGGTCAGAAAATTAATCCACAACGTGGGGGCGCGAGTGTGTTCATTTGAAACAATTAAACTATTTCACGCCCCCTTGACAAATCAATCTATGGAGACAAGTGTTTGTGTTATGTAAAATTAACAGTTACAGTTTCCAGACATCCATAAAAGGTGCCTTTCGACTTAAACATTGGCTTTACCAACAACAATAACAATGCAACATATCACTCATCTTAGTGTTTAGCCTATCCTAAATAGTATATATACTTAATGTGTAACTATAGACCAGTGGTTCTCCACCAGGGGTCCAGGACCCACTAGGGGGCATCAGCAAACTTCGAAGGGGGTCCCAAGATGGCTTAAAGGTACTTAAATTAATAAATGATTGCTAATATATCTAAAATATTTATAACTCAAAATAAATTAGAATGCTAAAACCACAGAAAATCAACATGTAAACCATGGTTAACTAAAACCATAAAAAAACGTTCGCAATTTGGAATAAAATAAAATACAAAATACACACCGGTACAAGGTTGTCCTAAGTGTCACTGGACCCCAGTGATAATCATTATATGGACAAAGAAAAAACCCTAAGACATTTTGCTAAATGTTCTTTTGTGTTTCACCGGTGAAAGAAAGATTTGGAACAAAATGAGGATGAGTAAATCATTTTTTTTCCATTTCGGGTAAGGATAAGATGCTATATGACCTTGTGGCAAGCAGGGCGGGCGAGAGCCATGAGAGAGTGGCAGAGGAGCTCGCAAGCATAAAAGGAGGAGCGACGACAGTGAAGGACGATAGAGAACCAGGCCTGGATTTTTTGTTGTGTTTTGTTTATGTTTTATTATGTGTGTGTGGCAGTCGTCCGTGAGGAGGCTGCCATTTTTACTTTCAGTTTGTTTATTTATTTATTAAAGTTCCCATATCTACATACCTTGCTAGCTACAGACCTGTTTTGTCCAATACTTCAAATTATTCCAGAATCTTTGGCACATGATGGAGTGACTACAGGTGCATCCTCGCCAGCCCGTCCCAAACATCTGCGCCTGGTGCCTGGAACCCACCAGCCTACTGAACACACAAAGACAATGTCACATGTGCTAACACGAACATACACACGACCCCAGAGATGGATCTGTCTCAGTGGGCACAGCACTCACCAACTAAGACGGCATGGAGGGAGAGGGGTGGTTTGTTGTTTCAGTGTGTATGTGTGTGTGTGTGTGTGTGTGTGTGTGTGTGTGTGGAGGAGAGGGGGGGATTGGAGGGTGGGTTCAGTTTGAGTTTCAAAGCCCTGCTTGTTCGCCTATATTTCACACCACAGTGACATCTTAAAGACCAGACAGGCCTGGTTGCTCTGCCCTCTTTTTTCACATTCGGAGGGAAAGACAGAAGCTGGGGAAACTGTAGGAGGGGGGATTGAAATATATGTAAATAGCCCCCAAAGGGGATCCGAATTTTATGGGTTCAGAAATTTAGTTCAACCAACCTGAATAATCAAATGTGGGAACAAAAAAATACCCCCACCCAACTTACTAGCACTAACATCACATACTCCCCCAAACCCCACACATCTCTCACAGCCTCGGTTCTCCCCTTTTCGTCCAGCTATCAACAGCTCATGGTCATATAGTGTAGTACCAGAGAAAAGACTCCCATTGGGGTCTGCTAACCACACGAGTGAGATGAGAGGAAGATGAGGAAGGATTTTGAAGAAGGTGGAAGCAGACTTCATACCTGATCAGGCAGCACAGCCGGCTCCTGATTACAACACCATTTTCCCAGCGGGCCCTCTGCCTCATCCAGCACCTCTGAATATGGAGCAGACGGGCAGCCAATCACAGAACGGCTCTCTCTCACCTAATGACAGAATTAAGGCTTGTTTGGATCGATTTTCTCAGACTTTACAGGCTTTCTAGAGAAAACCACACTATAAGAAAACTGTATTATTGCGTGGGAGGTCTAGCATGTAACAGAGCTAAAAAGTTCTCTGACAGATTTTAGGATTACACTGAGCTAGTGGCATGGGAACATTTTGAAGAGAAGTGCTTTTAGTCAGACCCTGATTCAGAATGATTAAATATACTGTAGGTAGAGATCAAATCTCCATTTGTTTTTTATTAATCCATTTAATTGCATTTATTATATATAAATACATACCATTCAAACTGTTTAAGGTCCATGTCTTGTATATATGTGCATTATTACTTTTTTTTTTTTTTTTTAATTATTACAAAACCAAACGCTGTAGTT